>SEMN01001699.1:0-32251 GCA_005408345.1 Macquaria australasica
ACCAACTGCACCTTTAATGCTTTCTGGTTGCATTTACTCTTGGTTTTTTCAATGTTGGATTGCTGTCCAATATGGTGACCTTCATTCTCTGTTGTTTGCTGATCTGGCTAGAATTGACAACAGAGGCAGGTGCTGCTAGATGCTACACACACACACACACACACACACAAGGCTGAAGGCTGACCATGGGACACAGGAGCTGCTGCAGTTGATGGCCAACTGTTCAGGTGAATTGAGCTTCCAACAAGCCGGCCTGTTTCTGCTCTATGTAGGAAAAAAAGACCACGTGGGGGCGCAGGCATGTGCACCCCTGCAGGCATGTGAAGTTGAAATGCATTGCAAGTGCAAGTCAAAGCACCAACCATCCAACTGTCACTGTAGTTTCACTCAAATCTCAACAAGACAGAGTCTACAGTCACACTAGCAGCTCTGCCAGGCTGCACTTAGGCACAGCGTTGCTTTCACAATGACAGTATTAATGACAGTAGTAATTATTGATGTTTAGCAGGTATAATGTTAACTATGTTCACCATCTAAGTTTAGCATGTGAGAATGCTAACATTTGCTAATTAGCACTAAATAAAAAGGCTGAGGCTGATGGGAATGTCATTAGTTTTATGACCAAATATCTTGACAAATTGATATTTTCAGCTGATGGTGGCGCTAGGTGAAAAGTCAGAGGATCAACAAAGTCAATAGGATACATCGCCTGGCAACCATTAATGTCTGTACCAAATCTTGTGCCAGTCAGCAGTTCACTAGTTATTTGCAGCACACCTTGCGTGGTTCATCAATAAACTGCTCATGCACTGTGGTGAATGCACTTTTTTTAATTAAACATTTTAGAGAAATTCATCCAGTTCACATTCTGCTACAAGAAGGCCTAATTAAACTGGGATTCTATTCAGTTATCAGATGGTCCTCTGCTTGGGTTTTATATGAAACCATTCTCTTTTTATTTTATTCCATTACTTTTTACTTCCCTCAAAAGTTTTAAGTTTGAATTATCGAAGTAAAGTATTTTAACAGCTGAATTTCAGTGATGGCCTTGTAAAAATATTTTGGCATGTCTTTATTTATTTAACCATTTGATTTCAGCATCTGTTTTTCATCTACTTCAAATTCCACCAGTGAACTGCACCTTTAATTTCTCTTTTAGTCATAAAATATGAAACTACCTGCGACTACCTGCTGCCTCAGTGAATGACACGTTAGTTTCACCAGATTGTGAGTGTAAATTGCATGAAAGATCTGGTGAAAATCGCATGTGCATAAATCTGGTATTGCTCGATGACACCTCAACAAGTTGGATGTTTTCCAGCAGGGATGGTCTCCTAACTGCCATCCTGCCATCTCAAATACAGAAACACAGAGAAAGAGGTCCAAAAAGGAAAGCTTTATTTTATTGAATTAATTCAGCTGAGAAAGAAATCCCATTTCCCAGTTGGGCTCAGCAGCCTATCAGCAGAGACAATGTAACAAGAGTCTTAGTGCTACCAAGTCTGAGAAGGGTCAAAAGTCCTGAGGGTCAGGTGGGTTTTATCACTGCAAAAGTCTTATCTGACATTTGTCACAGGGACAGGCCGGGAGAGATAATTGGAATGGGATTCTCTCTCTGTCTCCTCCTGCATTCTCCTCCTCTCTTTACTCTCTCCTTTTTTCGGTCACCCCCCCTACACACACACGAACACACACACACACACACACACACACACACACACACACACACACATCTTCTGCACATTTATCTTGACACACTAAGTGTGTACCGAAGTTGGTCTGCAAGCCTTGCCTTCACATCTCTCAATATCTTATCTTCAAGTAAGACGCCCACGGTTGGCATTTTAAGACGACACATACCGACCGCGCATACACAGATAACCGCCGCTACAACTCACTGTCACTCACAATGGCCCACACATAAGCTGTGAGTGTGTGTGTATGTGTGAGAGTGGGCGAATCAGGGATTCTTATTTGTATGAAGAGACAGGGACTGGCTCAGGGTGAGCTTGTGTTGTGCTCATGTGGCGTGATGTGTGCGTGTTGGTTTGTGTTAGAGAGAGCTGGAGATGGCGTGTGCATGCATGTACTGTATGTGAGTCACTATTTATGCGTTATGAGTTGATGCATTTTTGTTTAGATCTGGGAGTGCAACCGTGTTTGTGTGCATGTGTGTTGTCTCTGTGTATCTGCCTGGTGCAAGCGATGGAAAGCACTGATTATACAGTAATGCTAGGGTTGTCAGGAAGCCAGCAGGCAGGCTGGTTTTAGTCACAGCAGGAGGTGGCACCATCATCACCACTATACCAGCCTCAGTTTCAAACTGAGAAATATGCCAGTCCAGACAAAAGGGTGTCTTTTCTACATTTACAATCTTATTCTGAGTGGACCTCAAGCTATCTGTAAAAAGCATGCCACTTGTGTTTAATTGCCAGGGTGAGCTGTAAAAAAAAACACTCCACCTTGAGGTGCTGTTCATTTTGTACAGACTCTGTTTACCACAAACTTGCTTTAACTGAGTTGAGTTTGACATTGAAATATCTTTAAAGAGTGAGTTCTCAGCAATCAAACATAGACATTTACACTGCCATGCATAGAGTTTGGGTTTTATTTTATGAGGGTTTTTGTTTTCCAATGACAGTGGCCCTGAGAGTGTAACGCACTGCAACCAAAGAAAACATGCAAATGAAGAAATAATTTGACAACACATCCACAGCATTTAGAAAAATAACATTGCAAAGAAATACAACATGGACAAATTAAAACACATCCACACTTTGACAACACATAAGCATAACAAAATGCTCACCAAATACAGAAACCCATCAGTGGTGTTGGCAAATGACTTAAGTTTATTTAAGTTATAACGTTCTGACTGCATGATTCAGATACTATTGCAGGTATCTGCTATACACATAGTATATAGCATAGTGTATATAGGGAACAGTCTAACAAGCCTAAGCCATGGAAGTAACTCCATGAGCCAAAACCATGGTAACAATGTGTGCATCTGGGCATGTTCCTCAGTTTTTGCAACATTCAGCACATCTGAATGTGGTTTTCTTGTTTGAATTTGTAGTGCTTGTCGTTGTGCTACATATGTTTAGGTTTCTTCATTTAGATTCTGTTTTTTTTCTATTTGCTTAAGTTTTTTTTAGTCTGAGTTTGTTGGGCTCTCAGGGCCACTGTATCAAGGTTCAAGGTTCATTTATTTATCATTATACAACACAGGGTTGTACAACAAATGCAAGCTGTAGTCCCTTCATGCTACACACAGAAAAAATGAATGAAGTGATGATTAATTGAGGAGTCTCACATCCTGAGGAAGGCAAAGCAGGGCAAGGCAACTTTTCATACAGCAGGGCAATTCAATGTGCTTTACAGGGTGATAAAAATACAAGGTAAAAAGATTTACAATAGAAACGTGCAAAAATACAGGCAAGAGACACAAGAGATACTAGATTTAAAAGTAAACAAGTACAGTTTAAAGAAAGTGAACATAAAAAGATAGAAGAACACAGAAAATACGGTACTCCCACATTTAGATGCACAATGAAATTACATTAATAATAATAGTAATTTAAAAATGAAGGCTATTTAAAATCTATTTAAAAGCTAAGCTAAGAAGATACATTTTTAGCCATTACTGGGTGGAGTAGGCGGTGTAAAATAGGAAAGTTTTGAGTTAACAGTGGTCAGCGTTCCAGGTTTGTGGTGCGATAACTAAATGCTGCTTCACCAGAGTCACAGAGTGATTTATAGATGAGTAGCAGGGTTTTGAAATGAATGCTCTGAGTGACTGGTAGCCAGTGTAAGGATTTTAGAACTGATGCAATGTGGTCATATTTCCTAGTTTTTGTTTGACCCTGGCAGCGGCGTTCTGAACAAGTTGGAGTTGCCAAAGAGCTTTTTTTGAAAGCCCTGTGAACAGGCCATTGTAATAATCCAATTTACTGGAAATAAAGGTGTGGGTAAGCTTTTCAAGGTCTTGCTTGGAGATTATTCCTCTGATTCTTGCAATGTTTTTTCGATGGTAGTAGGCAGACGAAGTGACCCATTTGATGTGACTATTGAACTTTAGATCTGGTGTTCAAAGCATTGAAAGATTACAAAAAAACTCATCACCAACATGTCTTTTATACAACAATATCTCTGTTACTCAGGATTATCCACAGACCTTCTATCCTGAGACTGTAACATGGAATTGGACAGGCAAGTTGCCAATGAGTTTCACTTTTACGAGAGAAAAGGCTAATAGGATTTTGGGAATCCTAACAGGATTAGTCTGATAAAATGTTTTGTATCTTGTAGACATGTAGTCAGGGTTGTCTTATATTTGGACCGAAAAGGTTCTTGAGAAACTTTACATGTTCTTTAAAAAAAATCCAGCAGATGGGGAGCAGCATTATCATTTATTTGTAGTTGTGTTAGTCCAATATTCACTCTTGTTTGAGCTCTGTTATTAGTCTCTACCAACTCCCGATGAAAATATCTGTTGGCTAACTGTTGCAGTGTGTTGCAGCAGCTAGTTGCTAACTATGTCTGTCTACCATTTGGTGCTGGTCAGGTAGCGTACAGTTGGTTTTTAGTGCTTTTTTTGCTGAAAACAGCTGCCTGCTGCAGCCAAACATGACACTGTAAGACCGCTGAGAGTGAACCCAAACAGTAGAAGTTGCGGGCCAGAAAACCAAATTAATGACATGGAATATGCTAAAAAGCTCCGTAGAGCTGAGGGCAACTGCAGAGTCGGGTGATAAATCTCTATGACCTCTCTCACATACACGTCGTGAAGTGATCCATTGTTAACATGAAAATATTGACTATAGCAGCTTTAAAGACAGCCCAGTGGTATTATTCACTTTCCCCACCTGCAGAGACTCTTTCACCATCCAGAGTGTAACTCAACTGTGAACTACACAACAACAAGTACAAATGCTGTAAAACAAATCTTAAACAAAAAAGAAAGATAGAAAGGGAAAAAAGCTAAATGTGTAAACCAGTCAGGCAGGAAATGTATACTGAAATGAACCATTGTTGAAGGCCTGTGTTTGTGGTTGATCAGTGTAACAGCCTTTAGGACACAGACCATAATGAACTCTGCGCTACGTAGCAACTTTGTCCTGCCATTTCTATTTCACCCTCGCTGATTCTTTATTAGAGTCGTCTGTACAATAGAATGCAGAGTGAGATGAGATCAACCTGCTTCCTGTTTCCACTGTTTATCATTATCTGCTCCATCGCTCCAGCCATACCTTCTCATCAAGACTTTGCCATTTGAAGAGCAAAACTAAGGGCGTCGGCTGTGTAGAGGCAATTAAGCTTCCAAGCTGCAAAACGCAAACGGAAGGTCAACTTTTTGCTTTAAAAAAGTTTGGTTTCCAAGTTTTTTCTTTGAGAAAACTGAATTTGAAAGCCCAAAGAGCATGGACAGAGACAGGCAGACGCCGAGAAACTCTCTGCTTAAGCTTTTAAATAACGGAGCGGAGAAGGGAGAAACGAGAGCAGAACATAGAGAACAGTAGCAGAGCCAGGCAGAACAGAGGAGGCTGCTGTAGCTGGTCATTAATAGTCAACCAGGATATACCGCGGGGGGATTGCAGACCGTGGAGGCAGCTTGATAATTCAATCTGTCAAGCGTATGCTACAAGCTAGGGCAATTAACTGGAGAGGAGGCAGGCCTGACCCCAACATCCCTCCCTCCCTGCCTCCCCCATCCCTCCTCTGTTTGCAACATCCCTGGCGTGTGTTAAACCAACATCTATGCCAGTTAAACTGTCACTCCTGCTGGGGTCAGAAAGAACAGAAAAATGTGTGTGTGGCTCAGTGCTGTTGCTACAGTGTCTGCTCTAATAATAGGGGAGATGCAGCGTTTATGGACAGATGGCCAAACAACTACTGCTGGTAATTGACGGCTGATTGCAAACACTCGACAGGTGCATAAGCTTTCCAACAAATGAAACCTGAGTGATTTCTCTCTTTCTCTTGCAAATGTAGTTACATCTTCTATCTGGTTATTTCTATTGCTACACCTGTTTTGTCTCACCTCTCATTGCAGAGGAGAAGAACAGAGGATTAGGAGTTCTCTCGTCCCACACATCTTTTACTTTTGTCAGACGTTCGGCGGCATACCAATGCTTCTAACAAATTATACAAAAGTCACTAATTAAAACACTTAAAGAAGCCAAATGAATGCTGTGTGGAGGTGTGTGTGGATGGCGGGGGAGCATGGGGAAGGCAGCATGCCAAGTTAAGAGGAGCACGCACATGGAAAAACATCTTTTCATGCTCACAGAAATAGTTGAAAGAAATGAGTGTGGAGACCTTTTGCGAGCAAGGTTGCAGTGGAGTGTGAAAGAAAAGCGTCACGGTGAGCAACATACTGTTAGCTGGGCTTAGCACCAGATTGATTGGACTTTTATTGTGAATAACTTACTGAAAAAAAAGCTGAAATTGTATCACAGAAACCCAAAGCTCCCACGTTTCCTTTACTGAACCTTTTTTACTGTGTTTTTCATCTGCGGGAAGGCATGTGGACTCAAGCCACGCAGCTCCTAATGTTTCCTCTGTGATTTTCACAGAATAATATCCGTCAAATGACAATAATTTCTTCAAAAGACAAAAAGAGATGTGTGTTTTGAAACCCAGTTTGGGTAGCACCTACAGAGAGACACTTTGAATATCAAGTGAATGTTAAAAGGCTTTCAGGATCATTAGAATTCTGGATGCAGACTTTCCAATTAGAAACATTCCTGCTCTGGCAAGCTCTACTGTTGCTGTCGAGCCCCATGCAGGTTGGCTCAGTGTGTGTGTGCGTGTGTGTGTGTTATAGTCTTTGTGTGTTTCATGTAATATGTGTCACTTGTCTGTCTTTCTGCAGCTGCATGGCCATCCATCGTGCTTGCTGCAGGGTTAAAAAAAGGCATTAGTGCATATCATGCGGCTGTGAAATCTGGCACATAATAATATCTGTTTTGAAGACTCTCGCTTTGATAGTCCTCCAGCAAAGATGAGTCTCCAAAGAATTATTTGCACAGCTCCAGACAGCTTCCATGGAAGTGTTCTGTAACTTTCTGTGAAGGGGGAAGATGTAAAGTTTTGCATCAAAGAGCCTCAAAAGAGTTTCCCTCTCCTCCGCGACCACAAAAAAAAAAGAAGAAAAAAAAAGAATGGATCTAGTTTTGCGTGAACTCTCAGATGAGCTTCTTCAGAGGAGTCCAAAGAGGTTTCAGAGAGTGAGAGCTGGAGCAGGTATGGTGGGAGAGACAGAAGGAGAGAAGAGCCAGAGGTGGAGAACAAGTAAGAGAGCGGGTTAGATGAAGAGGGAGAAAAGCAAGAGACTGGTGGCGTGGAACAAAATCTGGCTCCCCTTCATCAGGAGGAGCTGCCTCAGTGAAGATGACTTTTTGGGGTTAGTGCAGAAGGGACCCCTCCTTCCTCCTATAGACACACACTGTGACACACACACACACACACACACACACACACACACACACACACACACACACACACACACACACACACCTGAACAGACCTCAACACGCATTTCTTTTAAAGGACTCAGAGTTTCGGCTCTGAGGGAGAATCATCTTAAAGACACAGGATTACAGAGGATTAACTCTACATGCACACACATACAGTGTACATGCATATCTCATAAACTCCCTACTTAACTCCCGTACAGCCTTATAGGCTAAATAGTAAACACTAATTATAACACTAACGTTTTTCAACCAGAGCCTCACAGCTCAGACATTGTTTCGTCACAGTAAACTGTCAGACAGCAAAGCCAACATTGTTTGATCATGAAAGTTTTATGACATGTTTGCCTTCGCTCTGACTTACAAATCTTGTGAGTGTCAATTAGCGGCAGCAGATCAGGAAGCCCTGCCAACGAAAAACAAACTTTTGTCTTTTCTGCTCCAACTTCAGAAGAATGAGGATTAAAAGGAACGAGGGGAAGACAAACATCCCTGACACTTATGATTTGTTTGTAGTGCGAGACTGTCAACTGCTCTTTTACTATTTTGCAAGAACTGCATTTAGACAGAATTTATCCTCATTCAAATGTTATAGAAAGGTCACAGCTGTGCTACAAAGAGATGAAAAGGCAATATACAATTCTCTGTTTTGATGAGGATCTAATGTGAGCCAGCTGAGAGAACAAGCATGCTATGAAATCATTTCCATCCTAGTTTTTGGTTAACTCTCATATTGTATCGCCAGACAACAGATGACAAACTATGTATTTCAACAATCTGTAGCAAAGTTAAAGACGATTCAACAGAAGACTCAGGAGATTTTTTTGTACGTCGCCCCGGAGTGGCTATAGAGAGAAAAAAATATTTGTTCCCACGTTTTTTATTAATTTGTGTCCACAAGATAAGTGAGAGCAGCCAGCACAACAGCCTTGTTTATCAGAGTGTTGAGTAATGGGAAACGTTAATTCTGAAGAACTATGAATTAACAGTTTGAGTCAACAGAGGCTGCTGCTCCGCTCGGGGTCACTCCTCCTCTGGCCAGTTGCACGAACTGGACATAGAAAAGTTGGGTGTAAGCCACTGTCACCAAGCATTATACCAGAGAGCCGTCCCTCCTCACACACTCTGGCCAGTGCGCTCTCTCTCAAGATGTGTTCTTCACGGGCAGACCACAACATCAGTTCATTTTATGTTTGAAACACACACAGCCTGAACATTAAGTGAGTGAAAGCCTGTTCACTAAAAGGCCCTCGTTTTTAGATGGAAACATGAGAACCATCAATACAGCCAAAAATACCGCGTATGCCGGAGTCTCTGAAATCTCTCCTTGGTGTGTGTGGCCTCCTGCTGGTTGGGTACACACACACACACATTGGTGAGCCCGATTTTGAAGGGACAGAAAAACTCATCGTATCGCCCGGCATGCTGTACTTCTGCTTCCATTCACCTTCAGTGCTCTGGACAGCGCTGCGTTCCTATCTGTTACATGTTGCAACTGCAGTGATAACTTGTCAATTAAAGCTGGGGTAGGCAAAACCTGAGCAACCTGTGCAAAACCTTCCGCCTCTCTCTCTGCTGCCTCGTATCACTCCGTTAAGCCCCTCCCACCAAACCCAAACTTTGACCGGCAGCCGCAGGAGTCTGTTGCCCTGCGAAACTTGTAGGGCTCGCTCTCCACGGCGTGAGCCTCACCGAGACCCCGGGCCCTCCTGCCATGACTTGTCTTCTCAAAGACGCACTTCCAGCACTTCGCGGCCGCAGAGCAGAGTGCCCCGGGCTTCAGAGGCAGCTGCAACGCCGTCTAACAGCGGGATGAGAGGCTCGTACACCACACACACGCCACCGTCCCCCCTCAAAAGTTATCCCCACTGTTTGTCATCGTGCCTCTTTGCCACTCGTCGTTACGAGCGGCATGGCATTGAACATAATGAGCTGAAGCTGGGGACGTGCACGTGCATCTGCTTTTGTAGAGCAGTCAATAGAAGGTAATACGTTATCTCTCTGAAATAACCTGTGATTGGCCAAAGTCTCCCGTCATGGGATAGATTTTCTGAAGCCTGAAAACAGAGCCAAGAGGAGGGGCTGAAGTAGAGGTTTTCTCTCAGACCACTTGAATTACAATATGCTGGACGGTTATTATGACATTTTTGCCCAATGACGCCAAAAAAATATTGCCTACCCCACCTTGAATTCAAACAATTCAGCCCTGCTGAAACGAAATATCTCAATAAGTTCTGTATCTCCATACATATCTGTAGGATTGGTGTGGTCTCTCATTAGGCTACTCTTTCACGCCTGAAAGCCCGTTGATCGTGTAGCCTGTAGGCTTTAATAGATGTGCCATTGTGGACAACGAGGCTCGGTGTGTGTGGAGCGGCAGCCTGGCAGCTGCCCACCCTGCGGACACCCGGCCTGTCCACTCTGCCTGGTCCGGAGACACTGGCAGTAGAGAGCGGTTCTTTTTTCCTTTTTTATAGGGGATGGGTGGTCACTAGGTTTATCTGCAAAATAATAACTAGGATAATGATTTGGTTAGATTTGGATCAGTCTGGATTATTTGACATTTGCCACAAGGTCACGCCATATCCCTCTACTTTGTCAGTGAATTTATTATTTTGAATTTACTCTCTGTATGAAATGTGTTATGTTAATAAAGTTTCCTTGAATGCAAGTATTGTGCCAAAACATTTTATTGGCACAATAAAAAAAATAAAAAAAACAAGTATAATGAACTTTTGTGCAAAACAGATTTTAGTGCAAATCAGCAGATATCCACTGGTATCTATAGCATACTGTATTATATAATACAAATAAAGTGGTCTCACACATTCATAATTTGTTATCAGGTATCTTTGCATGCATTCTATTCTATTCTAACTATGGAATAACATACCTTTCTGCACTGATCTCCACAGTGACTTCCTTAAAGGGCTCCAGGATAGTGCACACCTGCAGTATGCTCCATTCTTCTTAGGACAAAGGGCTGACTGATGCATTTGTGATGGCCAGGGAGGAGATAATGGCATCCTTGGATTGCAGAAAGCTTTTCAACTTGTCATGTGTAGAGTTTCTTCTTGTGATGCAGTCCTGTTTGGGTCATAGCTCTGCCATCCCCATTTGATCTAAGTGGCCTTCAGTTTTTCTGCACCCACTGTGCTCCTGTGAAAGTATTCCACTGCCTCTTTTACTTTATCCAGAATGGGTTTTGGGCCTTTGAGGGCATCTCTGGCAATCAGATTGATAGTATGCTCCAGGCATGGAAGGTGGGTCCATGTTGTGATATGTATATCCTTTGTAATGTTAGCAGCATTGTCAGTTATACAGCAAACCACTTTATCTTCCACTTTCTTCTTTTGCAACACTAAGAAGCTTTTCGGCCAGGTTTTCTGCTGTGTGCCGGCCACTAAATTCAAAGCAGTCCAATAGGCAGCTTCACATGTTGAAATCTTCAATGAAGTGGCATGTTACTGCCATAAATGATGTTGTAGCCCTTGATATCCAACAGCCTGTGATTAAGCAAACTGCTGACACTTTAGACACTCTTTCCTTTAGCACTTTCTCTGATAAATGTTTGAACCTGTCTGGGATACTGTCTTCCTTGGTGGAAGAGTGGAAGGGTTGAGAACATTGCTGTATCACTTGAATCATTTGTCTTCCACAATTTTGAATGGCTGGAAGTCAGTGGCAATCATTTTAGCAAGCCTTTCATCTATCTTCCCCTGTCTCATTGGAGTTATGACAGGTGCTGCATAATTGTGGAGAAATGTCTGTCTTGTTTTAGGTCTTGTGCCAGTGGTACTATGAGAGCTTGGTGCCTGGCCAGGCAATGATGGAGGCCTAGTGCTTGTTTCAGAGAAAGATGCATGTGTGTAATTGACAGTGGATGACTGACTTGTACCAGATGTGGTGGTACTGGTTTCAGCAGAAGCACTGGCACTGTTGTTATCTTGGTGATCATTATCGTTGGAACGTCTCTCCTTGGCCAGTTGCACTGTTGGATGTTGTGTTTTTAAGTGGCAGAGAGGATTGTTGGTTGACCCTGCTTTAAATTATATTTTTGATTTGGAAATATTGCACTCAGCTTTAGCGTTGTTTTTTTTTGTTTTTGTTTTTTTGCATCCAGATGCTGCTGTGTTTTTGAGTTTGGCTCATTTCTTTTTTCTAATCATGTCTACCTCTGCTGAAGAGGAGCGGTGGATTTCGGGCAGGCAGTGAAATGTGAGCTGTAGACAAAATGATAAAAAAAAAACGGCTCTCAAATGCGACTCGGTGCATTCGTACCAAAGAGCCATTGAAAAGAATCGGATTGTTTGCGAACGTAACATCACTACTTAATGAGCCAAGTCATCTGCTCGATGGTGTCGCATACTTGATGTTATTTACCAAAATGCATAGCAAAATCCACATTAGCTCCACCTCAACCAACTACTAATAAAATACTGCTTTTAAAGGTGAAAATAAATGCAAAACACATGTGTCGTGGTTCATTTTCTTCTTGTTGTTTAGCCTTCAATAACTTTAAATAAATAAATTTGGGAACCAAACACACAGACACTCTCAACTCTCTAAGTAGTTTATTCTTCGGAAGGATCATGTTATGTGTAAACACGACGACCTTACAAAAAAACACAACAACATTTCGGAAAACACAACGACATTACACAAAATACAACATTACACAAAACACAACAACATTTCAGATTACGGAAAGGGTAGGACAACACTTATTTGTGATTGGACACAACTCAAGTCAATCAATAGGGCTATTTCACAATATAGCAAGCGCAAATGTTTAGTAGGAAGGAAAGGAGAACCATCTGACTGTTTAACAGGAACAATGTACCATTTAACATTAAATATTTACACGTATTTACCTTGAGCTGTTGTGGTTCCTCACTTTATTAGTGATCTATAGCATCTGACCCTAATTACAACTTTTCCTGCAATAAATACATAATAAACACAGGTACAAACACATTGTTGACAAGAAACGTTTTTTATTTAAGCATACTTTGAAGATCATCTAACTCTTAACAGGTAAGTGCTGAACTAGAAAGTAATATAGCATTAGCATAGAAATTAGCATAGTAGGCTACATACCTTGATAATCAAAAATGAATTGCTTGTCTAACTTTGACCTTTTCACATCGCCTAAACATTTGTCAACAAAACGGACAACATCTGCAATTCAGATTTTTGGCAGAGAAAAGAGAGACCGGGAGAAAACGCACTGTTCAGAGTCCGTAGTAGCAGTGACTGGTGACTATAGATAGTAGCAGATAGTAGCATAGCTAGCGCCCTGACCGGAAGTCGTGTTTCGTTGACTTGAGTTCTGTCCAATCACAAATTAGAAGCATTGTCCTACCCTTTCCGTAATCTGAAATGTCGTGTTTTCTGAAATGTTGTTGTGTTTTGTGTAATGTTGTTGTTTTCTGAAATGTTTGTCAGGATCTGGAGGACTCTGTTTTGGACTGGTGGGGGTTTTGGGTACCGTCACGTTTATAAGGACTTTTGTTTTGGACTGGTGAGGGTTTTGGGTTTTGTGTGCTTCCTGTTTTGTTTTGAAAAGTCATGGGTCTTGTCTCTTGTGTATTATCTGTTTCCTGGCCTTGTTCCGTTTCCCGCCTTTCCTGAGTGTTTGCACCTGCGTCTAGTTACTCACCTGTGTTGAATTGCCTGATTGTCTTGGCCCCTATATATACCGGTTCCTTCCCCTTGTTCTTTGTCGAGTCATTAACGTTAGTTTGTCACACTGGTGGTTCATGTGTTGTGTTCCTAGTCATGGTATGGTGATTTCTGGATGGAGATCTTGTTCGTGTTTTTGTCAAGAAGAGATTTGTGAGGTTTTTTGGAAGTAATAAACCTTTGGAATTTGACGACGAGCCTGCCTGTCTGTATTTGGGTCCTCTCTCTCAGCTACTGGTATAGCGAACCGTAACAGAAGCTGAGAGAGAGGACCCAAATACAGACAGGTTGTTGTTAGTATTTAGCAAGTATAGCCTCATGGAGCAGCTAGCATGGCTGTAGACTCTTAGGATTGGTAACAGCACCAGTTGGAGTACACCATGGCACTTTGCATTTGAGATGAAAAATATTGTCTATTAATGCTTTATGGCATAACATACTTTAAATGGAAACTCTCTGCTGACATCATCTTTGCCAGCCTCGGGATAAGTGGAAGTAGCCATGGGTCAGTGACGGCCAAAACAAGTAGGCCACTAAAGGACAAGAAAAGCGAATAGTTTTTGAAGGTATTGAGGAAGTATGGGAATTGAATTATTCAAATTATGACTTATGTATTTTATTGTCTTATTAATTGTATTGTTTTCACTTCCTAATAAAGGTGATTATAGTATTATTTTCATGGAACACATAGAACAAGCAACCTAATTAACAATAAAGCTACCTAACAGCCTGCCTCACCAGACTCTGTAGGCATCTCCTGCATTCAGTACTGCTGCCAGGCTGAACTGAGTTTCCATATACAACACAAGTTCCAATACTGACTGCCTTCAGCACAGTCCAAGAACCCTAAAGGGGAAAGAAGTCAAAGAAAATACCCACTTGATACACAACACAGAGTTGCCACTCTATGAAACTATATTTGTTATTCACCAAAAAAACCCAGAGTGTTATGATTTGAAACATTAAGTAATTATGGCTCACATTTTGAGCTATATGGTCCAGCAACATTAATTCAGGCCTGACAACCCTCCACCTCCCCCAAATGTACTCTTCTTCCCCAAAATGTCTTGAAACAAAGCAGGCACATCTTCCCAGAGATAGCAGGCATCACTATCATTCTTCTCCATTTCCCAGCTGTTGGAGCCAGTCTATTGTACAGCAATGAGATATCACTTAGAAGAAAGGAAGCAAGGAGGACAGTGCAGGCTATGATGTTTTCTGTTGGCGTCCATTGTGTCTTGGGAGCTAATAAATATGAGGCTGCTCTGCAGTTGCAGCTTCAGCAGAGGAATACCCACCACCACCCCCAACACTCACAACACACTCTCATAGCATTGTATGCTTCTTTATTGGCTTAATAATGGAGGGCTAAGGGCATGGTGGAAACAGTTTTCTCTCTGTGAATGCTGGAGCCAAAAATTAAACATGAACACATTGGCTTTAGCTTCTCTGGAGGACTTGGTGGAACGAAACAGCACAGTGATATAATTAACAACTGCCTCCTGTGAGACGTGTGTGTGTGTGTGTGTGTGTGTGTCAATGTGGATGTAATATATACTGTGTATCTGTGAGTCTGTGTACAGTTGCATGAGTGTGGGCCTGGTCCGTTACACACTCCACCCCCCTTTGCACATACATGCGCACATGTGCAGCAGCCTGTTATTCCTCCTGCTTTTGAAGTTGAAAGGGCAAACATGATTTAAACCAGGATTCCTTGTAATCTAATAATGAACCCCGCCAATGACATGCACTCATCTGAGTCCATCTATGCAGGCATGCCCAAAATCTAACCCCTAACATCTGAAGGACGGCACGAGCACGGTAGCCCAGGAAACCACACTGAGAAGAAACTCTCGCTATCTCCCTCCTGACAGCTCACAGACAAGCTGTAGGTAACAAATCAAAAAAAAGTCGAAGCCCCAAAACATTTAAATGGAAGTGAGGCATGGTCTAACAATGGTTCTCGCCTTATCTTCCCTCAAACACCTGCCATGTCGGCTGCTACTTATCCTCTGATTACAGCTGTAGCCATTTTGCTGTAATTTGCCAAAAAATTATTCCTGAAATAAATAAGTATTATAACGCGCAGATGGGGGGGGGGCATGTAGTGAAATATTGAAGTGAAATATTCTCTGGGAACATGGTGTTCTGAGATTGGAATAAATAAGTAGACAAGGAGCAGAGGGAAGAAAAAAGGGAAGTCAAAAGGAGGTTTGAAGTGATGTCTGGAGTCTGGGCTGCTTCTGTTGCACTGTTGATCTCTGCTTCACACACAACTCTCAAACAAGGTCATATTATATCGAGCAGTGTGCAATGAATGACAACCTTTCTGCATTCGCATTATACATCAGTGTGTTCTCTGCAGTGACCCTCAGTTCAGCAACCACATTCTAAAATGCAGGGGGTGGGGGGGTATTTCATCCTGTGAAAAAAGGTTTGGTTGTGTTTGGTTCATTAAGTCCATAGAACAATTAAAATCAAGCATTGTCAGCCACATGAATGAGTCAAACGGCAGTCATCAGTTATCCCTCTGAGGCAAGGGCTTCTTTCTCCTTGCCACTTCTTCAGAGCATGATGGACATGTCTCAGCTTCTTGCCACAACTGACTTTGTACTGGACTAGAACATTTGAAGTAATAGTGGAATATTAGGATAGGATTAGTATATTAGGCTTGGGAAACATGACATCTGTCTCCTCATACCGATACAGTAAAGGTCTTCATGGGTCCACTCAGTTCCAAGTAACCAAGACCAATCTGATCGTGTGGTGTAAACTTTAAAATCCAGGATAAATTAGATGTATTGCCACTCCTCCTTTTTGACCAAGGTCGCTTGTTAATTGGTGGCACAGGGTCGATCACTCCAATTTGGATCGGATCTAATTATCACAACCCTATTGCCAGACAAGAACGGCATTATGGGACTTTTCTTCAACCCTCGATTACGTTTAATGCCAACAGTTTTTTATGTCCAATGGCAACGTTTATCTACAGCATGGTTAAGGTTGGGGTAATCATGGTAATGCATACTAAAAAAGAATGTCAACTGCAGATCTGTGACAGGATGCAAACTCCGGTCTCCTGCATTATAGTCTGATGTGCTTCACGCCCATCCATCTCTCCAACTTCCACATCCTTAAAGTGCTTTCAGACAGCTCTAATCTCATCACATAGCCAAATAGAGATTTGTTGATTTAAATAGAGAACATTGTTAGCAATGTCACACAATTAATATAGCAAGTTTTGCTAACTTTATTGACTCAGACCTTACAATCAAACTGAGATCGAAATTAATTCAACATAATTGGGTGCTACTCAATATTGGGGTCATGGTATTTGAGTGTTATATACACTCAGCATACAAAAAGATGTAATTGAATGTTCTTTTAACAAGTCAATAAAGGAAATACAGTGAAAATATATGCAGCTAAGTATAAGTTAACATTATTATAACTTTATTGTTTTTTGATGATTTTAATGCATGACTGATTCATTTCTTTTTATCACCATTAAAGACTGAAATATGATAGGGAAGGGTGTGCTGATATGTGACACACTGATAATGAAACACAGTGCAAAGTGACTGTGAATGTAACACAAATTAAATCAGGCATTTCAATTTTAATCTACTGACTCTCATCAGATCTGCAGTGAATTACAATGTTTAAGTCCCCCCCCTCTTGCCCATCTGTCAGTCACTGTTGCTTTATTCTCTTTCTTTGTGTTATCCACCCTTCTGTTGCTCTTTTTTCTCTTCCAGAACTCCTCATTCAGACACCCCCCACCCACCAAAACCATCACCGACTCAGTAGCAGGTAACAGTGTGAGATGGTCCTTTATCCAAATTTCTCAGTATTGTCAAACAGATAGCAATGCTGCTCTCTGCTGGCCATCTAAATGAAGCTATTACCATATGAACATCTGGAGATGGAGGAAAAGTGGAATACATTTCTTCTGTTAGGAATAGAATTTTAGGAAGTGAACTTCCAAACTTCCAATTTTCACATTAAAATGACAAATCATTATTTATTTTACGGGTATAAGTCCATGGGTAAATCTCCCAGTAGTTTGACTTTAGGATAGATCATGGGGTGCAATCACTGTCGGCTTTTCAGTTCAATCTCACTTTTCTCTGGGTCAAGCATGGACATCTATTACAGTGAACTGTTGTTGTTTTCAAAGAATGAGGAAACCACAGTTTAAAATCTGTCCTAAAAGGTCTAACAAACATAGCTGTCGTGGCACGGTTTCAAAGTGGCCTGAACAATACCTGCAATGATGCAATATTGCAATAAAATACCACACGAAAAGTGGACGCTGGTTAGCCTAGCTTGCTAACATTAGCAGTGATTCCCACTAAACGTTACTTTTTGTTCATGTTATTTCAACACCTGCTGAATCATCAGCGGCTCCCACACACTCAGTGGTGTGTTTGTCCCACATTATACAAAGAAGGGGGACTAACTAGCGTCTCCTGTCTCTCTTTCATGGGTTGTTGTGATGGCAAATGGCCAATTGACTGTCTAAACTCCTGACCTCGTAACTTCAGTGCTCTGAATGACCCTGTGATTCGAATCACAACACAGAGTAACATACAGAGTTATTGTCAGCTGGCACCAGAAATTGACACCCGCTGGACAACGCTAAAGTAGGGGGCACTATTACTGCAGAAAAATTACAAAAAATTAAGTATCTTACTTTTGGTAATTATAATCATGACCAAATAAGGACATGTCAAAATAAACACCAAGGATATATGTACTGATGTATAGCAACAAAAAAACTATTTGACAGTAGGGCATACGTGTATGTGCTGCATTGAGCTGCACACTATAAGCTTCCTTTATCCCATGTTGTTTGGCAGCCTCTGATACTTGGCCAATAAGCACACGCGACCACACTGATGATTTGCAGTTGAGAGACCTGTGGAGACAGTTGGAAGATTTACAAATGCTAGAAGAGCAGGGAGCGGAGCTGGCAATGGAACACCTCAGAGAGATTTCCATTTACTACCAGCTTCATGTCTTCATCAAGGTTGGAGCTGTGGTGTCACTTTTCTGCTGCCAAAGTGAGCTGTGAGTGAGATGAGAAAGACAATGTCACAACATCTGCTTTGACTGTGAGCTGCATAGCAGAGACAGCAATTTTATCTGTCTATCGCAATCAACTGTCCGTTAATTTATCTTGTAGATTTTGCAAAAGTATTGATAAATACAGCCATAGCTTTTATGTATCAAAATGTGTGGGAAATTGAAATGAAATTGATGAATATTTATCTTCTGCCATCATTTCTCTCTTCAGTCATTTTCTTAATCTGTTTCAGAAATGAGCCAGTCACAGGTCACAGGTTTGTGTTGCACTGGGGGTGGAGCGTGTTTGTCAAGAGGTAGAAGGCAGTAATTCCACAACTGAATACCTTCCTAATCACACATTACTAATCTGGCCTCGCTCTCGTGTCCCTGCAAACAGCTCCTTGCACTCGCCAGGCTTCCTCTTTTGTTTGCTAACCCGTCTAGCGGCCATGTGGATAATAACATGGACCTTTGCTCTGGTCACAATGGGGAAACAGATCCCAACTCAAATCTCATAACCTTACGGTGGCGACTCACTATTGATTTCTTTCATAAACCACGCTCGGTGTCTCTGTTTGCCTCTCCCGCTCTTCCTCTCAGTGTCTCGACCCGCTGTGCTTTCGTCACCCACACACTGCACCCCCCCCACCTTCCCCACACCCCTAAAGAGTAATTACTCACTCTATTATTTTCTCCTGTGTGGCTCTGTATCGGGCTACTCATCTCTGACAGCAGTGCAGCTCAAATTAAATTCCCCCATCTGATAATGAAAGTCATTAGGTCCTGCTGGAGCCTTGTGGAAGGCCAAACAAAGCCTGGTGGAGGCCAGAGTAATAACCCCAGGAAGGGACGGCACACAGCTGAACAGAGAGAAAGAAAGCCGGACACGGACTTCCTGGACGTACAGCTGATTTACCCTGAATAAAAGAATAAGAAAGTATTGATAACACCTTATGTTAAAAAAGTCTTCATAATACATGTAATAGAAAGGATGTAAAATTATATCGCATGTGCAAGAAAACTGTCTTTACACAGCATTTATGTATAGCAATACTGTACCTTTCCATGGGTTACACTGGGGTCCTTCTCCACTGTTGAACCCATTTGTCCCGTACTTGGCAGCATGATTGATAGCCACACCAGTTCAAGCTAATTTGAATGTGCTTTTAAATTAGGTGGCATTTAGAATTTCCACCATGGGAACTGTCTTCCAACTGTATTACACACATATGCAGGTGCAGTGACCTTTGTCACTCATGTGAGCTCTGGTGGGAGGGTTGTATGTTAATTTGCTGCAGGCCTTCTGCTAAGGCTAATAACTGTGTTTTTGCACATTTAAACAACACAAACCTGATGTATCAGTCCCTCCAGGAATTTTTTGTCTTGGGATCACAAGAATTAACATAAATTCAACCAAACCCTGCAATATTTGTTAGAGCTTTTTCAAACACCCACTATATATTTATCTATTTCTTTATTTATTTGCAACAAAAAAGAGTTTGACAGTAATGCACACATTTTTTGCATAAAAATAATCTAATTCAGCAACATCAGGTGAAAGTTAATCAAAATTCAGGGGATTTTGTTTTCTCAAGTTCTGGGGGAACTCGTCTCAACCATCTCTAACCACATACCTGTCCCAGTCTGTCTCTCTGTCCCTCCTCTACAGCCACATTCCCTCTTCCCTCTCAGGCCCCTTCATTGTCATTTTCCATCCATCCACCAGATGCTCTTGGACTTTCCCTCCTTTCCCCTTTACCTGACTGCCTCACCCATCTTCACACCTGTTCCCACTTCCCCCATTTGCTCTGCAGTTGCCTGGCCTTTCCCCGCCCACCTCCTCACCTGCATCTCATTCCCTCATCAACCTCTATATACTGGCCCTGTTCCATTCATTCCCTTCCACATCATTAAAGTTGCCATGTACATCATTCCTTTGCTTTCAAGCCATAACTGAAACCTGACCCTGCACCTGTACCTGAAGCTGCCTGCCTGTCACCCTGTACTGGAACCTGCTTGTCTGCCTACCTGTACCTGCCTGGCTAACTATACCTGCCTCTAAGCCTTCTATTTTTCAAGCAATCACTGCAATTAGCCTGTCCGTCTTGGCTGTCTGCATTTGGGTCCTATTCCTTGCTGCCTCACATCTACCTGACAATGCCTAAAACAGACCATTTTGTTTTAGGAGTTAACTTTAAGGACAAAAAAGTAACCAAAGGTACTGATTTATATTTCCTGTCAACTGACCATTCGCTAAACCCCTCCCCCAAACAGCCATTTTTCAATCATAGTTTAGCAACCGTAACTAGGCACGGCAGGCCTGTCAAGCCTTTAAGATAAGCCTTTAATTGTCCCACAGTTGGGAAATTTTCAGCGTTACAACAGCCAGAAAAAGTGTCATATATATATATATATATATATATATATATATATATATAGAAATACAATAATAAAATATAATAAAATACAATAAAAATAAATAGAAAAATAGTCCTGTACACAGTAAAGACAGTAATAATAATAGTTTGACTGAGTGCAGTTGTAAGTATGAATAATAGATAAGATAAAAAATATTGCACATATATAATATACATGTACATGAAAATGTTACACAGCTACAGATGAATTGTCTGACCAGTCCAGTTTGTTGTTCAAGTGAACACCCAGATACTTGTACGATCTCACAATCTCAATGTCCGTTCCCTGGATGTTCACTGGTGTAGGTGGAGGGAGTTTGCGCCTGCCGAAGTCCACCACCAGCTCTGCGGTTTTACCCGCATTGATCTGGAGGCGGTTCTGCTGACACCAACCCACAAAGCCCTGGGTCAGTTCTCTGTACTCCCTATCATCCCCGTCTTTATTATTATCTCTAATAAAGAGCGATAATCTGCATTTAATGTGGAAATTGGTGTGTTACAGGTTGCATTAACAAAAGGCACAATCACAACTAGTGCATCCTCTGTAGTATTTCGTCACTGTGTGAAGTTGATCCAGGATGCTGTTTAGTTTAACGTCACCAGGTCTGTTGTGTTCTTGATGGAATTTGGGGAAGTTACACTGCAGCAACTCCAGCCAACATTACC
This sequence comes from Macquaria australasica, assembly GCA_005408345.1. Lineage (NCBI taxonomy): Eukaryota > Metazoa > Chordata > Actinopteri > Centrarchiformes > Percichthyidae > Macquaria > Macquaria australasica. Next base: position 21,317 of record SEMN01001699.1, read on the forward strand.
CAAGATGGCATTACCTCATCTTAAAAAGCCTTTTTCTCTTCTGACGTGAGTAAATGGTGAAAACATACTGTTTGAAAATATGAATGTTTATGTACGCTAAGTAGCCAAACAGGGTTGGTCAGAAAGGAATAACAGTCTGATCGTAACAATTTTCTTTATCCTACTTGCATATATAATACTGGTTGGTGAGCGCAAGGCAGTAACGGAAGGGGGGGGGGCAAAAGAGAAGGGTGGCTTTGGGACTCAAGAGTAGTGAAGCAGGGAACCTCAGGTGAACAGCCTGGGGGCAGGGCAGATGGGCGGAGCCGTTCTGGAGAATTACCAGGAGGCAGGGTAGATGGGCAGGACCACTCTGGAGGTTGGCAATGTAGGCGGGACTGCTCTGGAGGTCGGTGGTGTAGGCGGGACCGCTCTGGGGGGCAGCCAGGCAGGCCACGGGCTAATGATCCCAAGGATAATTGACTGGAGGCTTGTTGCTAGCAGGCCAAAGTGAAGGCTGGTGGCTGGCGGGCCGAGGTGCAGGCTAACACGCTGGAGGCAAGCAGACAGGAGGGTAACTGACTGTGGTGCAGACCAGAAGCTGGCAGGCCGGGACCCAGGCTAGAGGCTAGCAGGCCCAATGCTAGCAGACAAGGAGGCTGGAGTGTTAATAAAATCCTCTACCAATCCAGGTAGCAATTTCCCCAACCCAGGTTTGGAAGATACTGTCCGGCGTGCCAGTGACAAGGCTGCCTCCTTCTGCCCCATACTGATGCCATTTTTGCAGTAGTTCAGAAGATACACAACGGTGTGAGTCACCTCATTAAGTTCTTGCACAGAAAATTATTTACCTGCTAGGGCCGTTTTTGGCCAGTTCGGTCTGTCATGGCTGGAGAGTGCAAGGTATCAAGGGAAGGACCCAAACAGATGATCGAGGAAGACAGGGACAGTTAAATGATTTATTAACAAAAGTGAAGGTACATAGGCTTACTGGTGAGGGTAGCAAGTCCAAAAAAGGAAAGGTGAATGGTCAATTTTGTTGCAGCTGTCTCTTAAAAAAATCACAAACACAGCAAAGTGTATTTCTATATACCGTATAATGTAATATTGTACATTGTGTTTATAGGCACTAAATGTATTGTTTTTATTATCTTTCTATACAATAGAGAAATAGCAATCTAAGCCTTTAAGGATAGAAATTAGATGTTGGTTTGATTCTCCTTATTTGCAGAATAAACAGGCCTAATGAATAACCAGCAGAAATGGCTGTGTCTAGTGTGTGTGTGTGTGTGTGTGTGTCCCAACCTGATGGCCCAGGTGGGGGTCCCTCTATTACAACACTCAAACCATCAGGTTCATTAGCCCGACAATTACACATTCATGAATTTGGCGTTAAAATGGCATTGGCTGAGCGAGTGTGCCAGCTCCTGTCAACCTTAAGTGCTGGGTAAAATACTTTGAATTGGTCTCAGTCTTTCGCCTGCTCAATTCTGGGGGCTGGCTTTCTGGGAGCGTAGTTGAAACATGGGGTCTAAAAGCCTCCAAGATGGTGGGCAGACAGAGGCACTCTGCCTCTGAGGAGATACTCTGGAGGGAAAGGTCACAGTAATCATCATAAAGGGCAGCATGCAAAATAATTAAAGGGAGAATAATTGGCTGCGAGTTGTTTATGTGCATCAATGTGTGTGTAATGGTAGCAAAAGACAGACAGCATGTGCACTATGTATGAGTACCAACATAAAGACAGAAAGACTGTGTGTGTGTGTGTGTGTACGTACAGCTGTGTTTACACGCTAAAAGAAAAAATCCCACCACATCCATTCCTATCATCCTCCAGGAACCAAATCTGGAATATGCAATATTAAACCATAGCTACATAAGTCATCCTAAGAAGTGCTGTTATCTAACTTACATCAATATGTTCTTTGTGTAGTAAGTCGGACTGGGAGTGACTTCTTTGAGTTCTGTTGTTACCGCAAGGTTGCCAGGAAACCAGCAGAGACTCCAGTAAGTCACTGTGCCTGGCCAATAAATACATCCAGCACATAACCCCCCGTAAAACCACAACCTTTTTGTACAGATTAAAGAAAAGAGATACAACATGTTAATTAGTGAGCTTTAGAGGATTTTATTACCTTCGGACAGATCCAGGCTGTTTCCCCCTCCTTCCAGACTTTATGCTAAGCAACGGCAGCTGGCGGTAACTTCATATTTAGCATGCAGACATCAGAGTGGTATCAATCTTACCTAACTGTTGGCAAGAAAGCGAATAAGTATATTTCCCAAAATGTAAAATTATTCTTTTAAACCACCTGTGTCAAACTCAAGGCCCTCTGGTCCATGGCACTTTTTTTTTTCCGGACGAAGCAAGCTTTCCTTAACCAGCTTGAGATGTGAGATGTGGAAATTATGATGAATCGCATGCTGCAGGGGAGTCATAGGTGGACTGCTGTGGGGTTGATGACCTTAGAGATGGGAAACAGCCCCACAAACCTCCTGCCTGGAGTGTAGGCAGGCTCTGGGGTGTGACGGCGGTTAGCAGCTTTCTGGTAGCGGTCAGAAGTACCGAGCAGGACGTCTTGCAGGCTTCATTCCTTTCCTGATAAGTCAGGGAAAAACCAAGCCACCCACTTTATTCTAATATATTCTAAATTTTTTTTAAAAGGTGCGTGTTTGTTTGCAGTGGAAAGGAAGGACTTCCTGAAGTAATCCAGAGCTAGTTTGACATCTGGAATAAAATAAGTAGGGTGAATATCACTATAAATTAGGTCACTTATAAAGGCTTGTTCGTTAAAAGTTTTAAAATTTCTCTTGGTGATAACTCGAGATTGTGTTCTTTTTAGTTTTGTGCCGTCGAGCAATGATCGCTGATACCCAGGTCAAATACACCAGAGGCAGCAATTTTTATCATCTCTATTGGAGAGGATTAAATCTATTAGGGTCCACTTTGTGTCATTTGGATTTGTAGGATCAATAATTAATTGTGTTAAATTAGGGTTATTGCACACATCGTTCAGTTGGTTGGACACAGTAGTCAGACAATTTAGGCTGAGGTCACCCAAGATTAGAAACTCTGACTTACAGAATTGAGAAATTTATTGAGCCAATTTATCTATGTCGGAGGGATGGGGGTCCATACACACCCACCACAGCGAGTGAATCGTTACCTTCTATGTTGATTTTCAGAGCTAAGAATTCAAAACATTTTGGAGTAGTAGCAGCATGTAGTACCGTGACTGAGAACCAGGATTTTACGTAAGTCACTGCCCCACCTCCCCTTCCAGATGTGTCCATTTTGTACAGATGGAAACTGTCATTCATAGTCTAGAGTTCAGTGACTGCCGGCCCTGTCCATGGTGCTGAATTGGCGGGGGATAGACTATCTTTCTGGTTTTACACCAAACCACATTTCAAGCGATTTTACTGTCACAGACAAATTTCCAATGTCGGATTAAATCATGAGTTTAACACTCAGTCTGAGCTGTCTTAATAGCCTACAGTCTTTTTGTCATCTTGGCTGCCTCTTGTCGAAAGCCTCTTTTGTGAAACTGCCGTTTTAGAAAGCTTGCAAGCCACATGGAGCCAGAGTTCCTGTCTGATGGAAATGTTTAATGATCGAATCTTTCTAAGGAGCCCTGTGATTGACTGGCGACTAGTCCAGGGTGTATCCTGCCTCTCGCCCAATGTCAGCTGGGATTGGCTCCAGCACCCCCGCGACCCTCTGAGGATAAACAGTATAGAAAATGGATGGATGGATCTTTCTAAAGAATGCGCTTATAGATTATGTGTGCACTGCTCCCTGCCTGTGGACCTGTATCATGACCCAAACATTTTCTGATTGGAGCACATAAATCCATAATAGCCTTTCTGTTGAAGCTCTATTTTCTGAGAGAGGTGGATGCTCACCAGACCAGACCAGAACCCTCATTATTACTGTATAACAAAAACGATGTTGCCTTTAGCCAGAGCCTGTAATTCCCAGTCTTTATACTTTTATTAAAAGCTCTCTTTATCAAATGAAATACGGTAGCATGGGTTTATATTCACAGGTCAGACTTATGTGTTGGCCCTTTGTAAAGCTTTGTAAAGCTAATGAAAGTCATTTCTAAGGTGTGTTTTTTTTCTCTCTCTCTCAAAATTTCGTTCTCCAGTAGGCTAGATTTTATCAAACTTTTCAACAGCATGTTATATTGCTGTTTTTAGATCAGCCTACATCTTACGACTCAGGTGACAGGGGCATGCACCAACTCAGGTAAAACTCTCAGGATTTTAATCCAACATTGGAAATTTGTCTGCAACAGTAAAATCACTTTAAATGTGGTTTGGTGTAAGGCCAGGAAGATAGCCTATCCCCCGCAAAAGCAACACTATGGACAGGGCCGGCAGTCACTCACCTCACAACTGCAGGGAGAGTGCATATTTTCAGAGCTATGGGCCTTTGGACCAATGGGCGTTTGTTTTCAGGATAACAGGCTGTCGGACAAATGGGCTTTCAGTCCAATGGGACTTTTTTCGGACTGTTGGGGTTTTGGAATAATGGGACGTAGGAACAATGGCATGGCACCACTGCAGGAGTGGACTAAACCATGTGCACCTTTTTAGAAGGGGCTGGGGGCTGAGAGGCACTTATATTGTTTTAGATACAAGAAATAATCTTTGCAAGCCCTCCTGGGATGGTTGATTTTGGCCTGTATATTGCTAATGTTTCTGTATTAATTTTGGCCCTCATAGAGTTCCATAGTATTTAACCTACAGCCTATAGTCATTGTATCTGTCTGACTTAAGGGGAGATCAGTTGAAACGCAGCTATAGAAAAACAAGGTCTTACTGCATACCTGGTCAAAACAAGCACAAACAATCTGCTGTGTTTATCTTAAGGTGTTTAAGTTTAGTTAGAAATCAGTGCAGTGAATTGTCTGGCAACAAACAACTTTATTTGATGCACAGACAGCATTTGTGTGACAGTTGATTCACTCATTACCAATAAACAGAGGTGGCATCATGGGGGTCTTCTGCAACGTTGGAGAGACACTTAATATACCAGCAGTGCTAACACATCATCATTTCATCTGCCCTGACAAACAGCAGGTGTGCAAGACTTTTGACTGTAAACATGATATAACCAGCATTATGAGAGGAGGATCAGAGGCATGCAAATGGTCGAGGAGAATCGATGCCCATGTGGCATTTAGTCAATAACCAACAATGGAACACGATGAAAACTAAATGTCATAGGAGCACAGTGCTGGAGCTAATTGACAGATACTTTTCTCTCTTGAGGGCCTAATTAGTTTAAGGTGTCTGGAAAGGAATAGGTGGCTGAATCAATGTTCACCAATGAAAAGAATGGAGATGCACACGATGGTGTGTTTTTCCCTTTACTGATTTTATTGATTTTGAAAGTAGGGATGCAAGGTATTCTCTCTGCTTTATAGCTAGTGGTTATAATGTCTGCTTATCTATTGTTTTCTGCTTTTATTTCTCACATGTTAGGTCAATGGATGCTCCAAATAATAACATACATGTTTTCATATTCATAAACTTCCAATAGCAGAATAAAATGGATTTCCAAACGAAAGACAGGAAGCTGAACCATTGCTAGACCTATTTACATCTGTTGTCACAATGGGTGGCACTTACTGATAATGTCTATAATCAGCCTATTTAATGCTTTCAACAGAGTGGCAGATTTGAAACAGATGGTGAATCTGCAGGCGTACTCCAAACACAACACGCTCCATATTATTGAGACCAGCAGTTGGTGGAAGACCGCTGCATCTAAACACTCAGCAGGCTATGGAAGCATAGGTGAGGTAGGAAGGCTAACTAAAGCTCTACTCTTTGATAAATCATTCTTTACAGATGTATTGGCCTAACCGACCATGTAAAGAACTTGCTTGCATTCACCTGTAGAAATGCTGGACAAAATACAAAGTCTCTTTTTACACTTTTGTTGGCTTTGTAGTTCTTTGGCGAGGATAAAGGAACCCCCCCACCCCACCGTGCTGCAGCTGAGATTTGATCAAACCCCTGTTTACAGTCCTGTACACATGGTAAACACACACACACTCCATCCTCCTTTAGGAATGCAGAGGTTTGGTGCACATCTGAAATCTCTTTACAGGTGCAGGACAAAAGCGAAAGCCATAGCAGGAGAAATACACGTTGTCTGATTACCATCATGTTTGGTGAAAATGCTGCTGTGAGCAGTTTGTCAGATGAAGTGCACATTTGGGAGCTGACAAACAGAGAGGAAGCGTTCTCCTCGGATGCTCGTTGAGAGGTTATGGCTGCAATCAGAGCATCTGATGGAAATTGAAATAAAGCGGCCATTTAGGGCCACACACACACAAAAAAAATATGGAGCCATGCAATCATTCACTGTGCATGAAGGCTTTAGCTATGACCAATGTTACCATCTGCAAAGCCTGTGTGATCTCTTTTCTAGCAATTTTTTTTTTTTTTTTTAACACGGAACATAATGTACTTCAGTGCTATAGGCTACATAGTGCTGTGTATGTATGTATGTATGTATGTATGTGTGTGTATGTATATATATATATATATATCTATATATATATATATCTATATAGATATAGATATAGATATATATAGATATAGATATAGATATATAGATATATAGATATATATAGATATATAGATATATATATATATATATATATAGATATATAGATATATATATATATAGATAGAGAGAGAGAGTTCATAGTTAAGGCATAATCTCTGCTTATTCAATCAGTCTAAACACCAGTTAATAGTGTAAACCCTAGTCGTGCTGCAGTCACCAGGTCGGAGGATGTGATCTTCAGAAGAACAGGCAACCTGTCATTGAAAATGTCCTTTAAGTTGACGAGCCATCATTAACAATGTATCAGAGATGGCCTTGTGGTGGCAGTCCCATTCAGCTCCGAGCCCAGCACCATTCATGCTTGGGAGGAAAAAAATGCTATTCTAATTAACATCCCCAGTGACCCGAAAATAAACATTTATTTTCCCATCTTCTGCACACAGTGGAGGATTTTTGACATTGTCCTTTGATAGCTTCCGATTTCAATTTTCCTCTGGGTTTTGCTTCCCCGTGTCTCAACCTGTAATTTATGCATCAGATTCATGCATAATTGATTTTGAATTTACCACTGTATAGGTATTAAAACACCAAAACAAATTCCAGTGATGATGGAGGTGTTGAGGTCTCCCTCATTTCAAATTAATACCTTTCCCTTCCCCCCTTTCCTTCTTTCTTTCTCTCTTTGAGCAGGAACAAAGGATAAAATAGACGGAAAATATCAGATGAGGACACGCTGACAAGTACAACATACTAATCCAGGGACAAAATCCCTATTTGGTCATTTAACATCCACATATTTCCAGATAAGATAAGATATTAGAAGGATAGATAGCCAAATCAAAGAGGAAATTGCTTCCATGTTTCAGTGACAGTTTTTGTCCCTTTTAGCCTCATTAACATCTCACTCTCTCTCTCTTGTAAAAAATCCCTCATACACAAAGCACTCAAGAAAGAAAGTGCTGGAGCCCTTTTAACAGTAAAAGTGAATAAAAAATAGCATGAGACACATTTAAACCTGTTTCAGTGCATGCAAATCTGTCACTAGGAAAGTGTTTTTATTTATGTGTGTGTGTGTGTGTGTGTGTGTATATATATATATATACACACACACACACACACAATTCTCTGCCTGAACTACATATATTTCATTAGTTTATCTATATTTTTTATCTTATTGTATCTTTTTACAAGACTAGTGCTGTTAATGCAACTAGTGCTCTTACTGCTGAGCTGACCTGTTTTTCTCATCCAACACATTTCACTGTTTTGTTGACCCTGTGTTAACCTACGTATGACTAAAAAAGCTGAAACTGAAACTAATGCTGTGCTTCCTCACCAAAGTCCCTCCTTACATTTTAAAATATAGATTTAATTGTTCCATAATGTCTGTGTAGTGAGGGATGGGTTAGAGCATGCAAGGTGTAAAATAGCTATAGCCAAAGGAAACAATAGTAGCTAGCTAAGTTTTAATGTGGTGAAACTTAAACTTTAACTAGTTCTGACGAGTGGAGACATAAGGCTGTATTTTATTATGTTCTGAACTGTTATTCTACTTTAAGTACTGGGTATGTTTTCTTTCAAAAAGGGAAATTCATTACTATTAATTCTGCCCACAATCTGTTTTAGATAACACGCCCACATTCTGGCCTTCAGCAAACATCCTCTTATCTGTTCTAATGTTTGAAACACAAGCTACTGTTAAGTTATGTGATTAAAACCCACAGCCCATTATATATGATTCCTAATGATGTGCTCTTGAGCTCAGTGCTCACTGCTGCCTGAATGAGTGGGGGGAAAAAAGTGGATACTGGTCTCAGCCTGGTCACCTATTACATCTGATGACTGAGACTGGCTCCAGAGTGACACAATCAGTGGGAATTCATCAACTGGATTCCCTTAATTCACTGACCAAAGTCTACAGTACTTGTTTGAGTACAAATACTGGATATAAAAGGTGTTTTCTTGCACATAATCCTTTATAGAATATACAGTAATGCTTCCGGGATAAAGTTTGAAAATGGTTAATATTCTAGGCAGGGCAGGAAAATTACATCTAATGAGGAAAAAGAAAGTAACTTGGACTTAAATTAGAGCTGTCATGTGTCAACGCAGCAATTAACAAGGCCCTCACCGCCTACTGTGTAAATGGAGTGAGAGATTTATCAGGTGTATTAACAGCTTCCACACAGAGGCCAAGGCTCTGTGTCAATCAACTCACTCCGTTTGCCTCTATTCAGCTCCGGTCACTCGGCTGTTTTTTCCCTGTAGCATCAAACCTCCACGGTCATAACATTAGATTTTTATGAGATAGCTGGGATTGATGCGTCTCTGCTCGATCAATACCGCTGCTCACCCTCTGAACTGTTGTCGGTAGTTATGGTGGTGCCCTTTTGCAGTGTCTGTCATCTGGTAACCAGGAAAAAAAGGTTTGGATAGCCGAAGCAGACTGAGAGAAAGGAAGACAGAGGTTTTTGTTTTTTTTTGCTCCATCCAAACAGCAGCGGTATTACTGGGGGAGCTTGGTTTGATTTTGCCCGTCCACACTGACATCTAGACAGTAAAATAATTTAATGGTAGACCGTGGCAATTTAAGGACACCACACAATGTCAGCCAGAGTATAGCAAAACAGGCGAATGTCTCTTGGAGTGGCTCCATGTCCTTGTAGAGTAGGGGTGTCCAAACTACAGCATGTGGACCATGTGCGGCCCGACACCTTCATTTAATGACCCTAAAATGTCTGGCCTGCTCACTATATTGGCCTGCTGAACACTAGGCGTCACTATCAACACAGTTGGGTGATGTACCCAGGTGAATATGGGTACATATGGGAATACGGTGATGTAATCTACCACTCAGATGTGCACTGGCTTAGTCGTGGGACAGTTCTGGAGTGGTTTTATTCTCTGCAATCTGAATTGACCTTTGCCATCTGAACACTTTGGACAAAAAGATGGGCTTCGGGCTTTAAATCATTCGTTGTGCATTTGGACTTTTTGAGAGGCAAATCAGTGACCGCAATGCTGCATACTTCCCAACTCTCTCCAGTTTCCCAAACACCAAATGAAGGAAGGTGTAACTGTGCTCACGTCACTGATTATGAAATTTAACCCCTGCTTTCAAGATTTCGCTGCCATTGAGTATGCAGTCGGATACTCTCCAAAGTTGCCACTAGCAGCTCCCACTGTCAGAGTTATACAGGGGTTTGGAAAAGTTGTTTATTTGGCTTTACATATGTGAGCAAACATTTTCTCACTGAACAACACTCTACACTGAACAAGAGAAAACAGTCACTTGCGTGGTGTACTTCAAATCCTCACTGCAGTGCTTACACCTGACCTGACAATAATTCTTCAGTCCGTGGCCTGGCATCACTGTTCCCAGTTATTGGTGAGTGAAATTTAATACTGATAAAAATCATCTTACTGCAGATTCAAGTGGCAGCAGGGAGAGGACCCAAAATGCAGACAGGCTAGGAGGCTGAATAGTCCAAAGGTTTATTTTAACGTCAAGACAAACTTACAAAAGCGAGAACTGACTCGCAGGGGAACACCAGGAACGCGACACGAGAAGACCAGGAACAGCAACAACGACTCAACAAAGAACAAAAGGAGAGGACCGGTACATATAGGGGAAGAGACAACGAGGGAAACAGACACAGGTGAGTCACGAGACACAGGTGAAAACAATCAACACCGGAGGGAAACCAAAGACAGGAAATAAAGGGCACACAGGGAAACAAGAACAGTAATTTCAAAATAAAACAGGAAACAAGACAAAACACACAGAGTCCTAAGGATCATGACATACTCAGCCATTCATCTTAAGTTAACCATTGTGTGGTGTTCGGGTCTGTGGGAAACATTTTCAGTGTTTATTAAAGGAAAATTTCAACCTGAAACTCATTGGCCTTGGCTCGTTTTCTGTGAAGAGCAGGTTAAAGAACACAATCACATTGTTCACCCCCCGCCCCCCTACACATTTACATTAGTGGTGTTTGGGACAGACAGAGAATGATGCAGAGGGCTGGTGATGAGTGTGGTTGTAGGAAGGGACTGAACTGTGACAGACAGCTTAGAACATGAACTATATATATATATATATATATATAATGATGGCCTGCATGACTACAGCAGGCCGATTTAAGTGTGGAGTCAGAATCACTGCCCTTATGCCCTTATTGTGGCCTTTGACTACCATGAAGATGAAGCAACAGAGGGCAACTTATATTAGACGAGAGAGAAAATGTGAAGGAAATGTCAGTAGATTTCCCCCAACAATATCTCGGAAAGTGCTGACAGGACGAAGCCTACAGAATGAAAGATCTGGGCTTTTCACAGACCTTTATCATTGTAAGGAGGCAGAATGG
>SEMN01001700.1:0-32228 GCA_005408345.1 Macquaria australasica
AAGCTAAAAGGCTTAATTCTCGTCAGAGATGGACTCTGTTTTTTAACAGGTTCCATTTTACACTTTCCTTCTGACCGGGCTCTCAGAACTGTAAACCAGATGCTCTGTCCCGCCTTTATGACCCTGAGCCTATTGCCAAAGAACTCGAAACAATCCTTCCACTGAACCGTGTGGTTGCAACAGTTTCATGTCAGATAGAATCAGATGTGAAGCAGGCAAATGTTGTGAGTCCGGCACCTGGTGGGTATCCACGTAACTGTTTGTTTGTCCCTGTGTCATTACGCTCCAAGGTAATCCACTGGGCTCACACGTCCATGCTCACGTGCCATCCGGGTGTCAAGCGAACCATGTTCGTGATCAAGCAGCGGTTCTGGTGGCCGGCCATGGAAAAGGAGGTTGCAGAGTACGTGGCGGCCTGTCCAGTATGTGCCAGAAATAAGACTTCACCTCGGGCCCAAATAGGCCTGCTGCACCCGCTGCCTGTTCCTCATCGGCCGTGGTCCCACATCTCCATGGACTTTGTGACCGGACTGCCACCTTCAAAAGGGCACACGACCATCCTGACGGTGGTCGACCGCTTTTCAAAGATGGCGCATTTCATTCCCTTGATCAAGTTACCCTCGGCTAAGGAGACAGCCAAGGTCATGATGACACAGGTATTCAGGATCCATGGTTTTCCCAGTGACATTGTTGCGGATAGAGGGCCACAGTTTGTCTCAAGGTTTTGGAAGGAGTTTTGCCAGCTCCTTGGCGCCACCGTCAGCCTGTCCTCCGGTTACCACCCACAGTCCAATGGTCAGACGGAGCGCCTCAACCAAGAGCTTGAGACCGGCTTACGATGCTTGGTCTCCCAGAACCAAGCCACCTGGAGTAATCACCTCACCTGGGTAGAATACACACATAACTCCCTTCCCTCAGCTGCCACAGGCCTCTCCCCTTTCCAGTGTGCTAACGGCTACCAGCCTCCCCTGTTCCCGGCCACCGAGAAGGAGGTCACGGTCCCCTTGGCTCATGCCATGGTCAGGTGCTGTCGCCGGATTTGGGCCGGTGCTTGGCGGGTACTCCTCCGGAGCTCGGCCTGGATGAAAGCGGCAGCGGACCGGCACCGACGACCGGCTCCTCTCTACAGGCCGGGCCAGAGGGTGTGGCTTGCCACCAAAGACTTGCCCCTTCACGTCTACTCCAGGAAATTGGCTCCAAGGTTTGTGGGTCCATTTCCCATATCAAAAGTGATTAACCCTGTTTCTGTCCGTCTACGACTTCCCAGGTCATTAAAGGTCCACTCCACGTTTCATGTGAGCAAGGTCAAGCCGGTCAAGGACAGCGCTCTGGTGTGCCAGTTCGTCTTGTTTTCGTCTGTAAAAAGATTTGAGCCAAGCGTACCAGCGATTTCCCATACATCAGGTTTTCGTGACCTGGACTTCCTTTTTTTGCAACGTTGATGAGTGTATTTCTGTCATAGGTAATACGTTCTTCCATAGTTAATACGTGCTTCAGTAATAAAGGTGAAAAAATAACAAATTAAAACAAATGTAGTTAAGTTTGAGGGAGATACTGGCCGTTGTATCTGCACGGCCTGTGTCCACATAGCGTTTTTTTTCTGGCAGTGCGCTGGGATGAAGCGCTTGTGTGATGAGAGAAAAAAACGCTGCACCTGGGTTTTGTTTCTTTGACAACAATATCTTAACGCTACGCTAAGGGGGTGACTACACAGCTAACAACAAGCTTACAATGCATAGGGTGATGAAAGCACAACACTTACCAGCAATATTCAGTGTCCGGCTGCTCCCACATATGGGGTTTTCTGACTTTGTCTGACATATCATAAAGCTCAGGACAGACAGACAAGGTCAGAACAAGTTTCTCGTCCATTTGGTTACCAGGGTGACGAGCCCGGTCTAATATATGATTGGTTGCCTGAAAACGACACTAGCGCCTTTCTGAAAAGTTCAGAGATTTTCAACTCACTTGGAGTGGCCACACAAAAGATGGAGCGCTCTGAAAAAAGGCGCTGGGTGTAGCGCTTTTTCTCTAGGCGGCCGCATGCGCTCACTGCTCATTGGGAACAATTGAAAAAAGACACGTGCTCTGAAAAAAACGCCATTTGGACACAGGCCCTAATGCTTCATTAGAAACAAATAAAAATCTGAAAATGCTATTGTTCCATTGTGTCAGAGGGTGACAATTAAGCTAGGGTATTCTCAACATTAACAACTCATATATGCTCGTCTCACACTCTGATATTCACACTCTGAAATCCCTTTTAGCTGCCTTACAGTGCAGTTTAAATAATGATAACAAACCTACAGTATCATACCTGTGTTTACATGGTGATTACTGGCCTGCTTTTGTTGCCAGCAGCACAGGACTTCAGGACAATAGAACTATACATCACAAAAACCCACCTATTCTTTATAGTCTGATGTCTTAGGCCATGCAGCCAACTGGTAATTCCAATCATAATGAATCAAGCATGAAGCAATTTATTCTACGCAAAAATGTTTCCAGAGAGATAATGTGCCATATTTCCTTACGTGACAGCCAAAGCCACTTTCAATGAAAAAGCCCCCTTTTGAACTGCTGTAATTTACATGCATAATACAACTTAATGTTTAATTCTACTAAGATCATTAGGGATGGTAAATTATTCAGCCAATCTGCCAGAAAGACTTTACATCACATTAAGTTGATTCAGACAGCAATGAAAAGGATTCCGGGCTGCCCCCCATTACACACATTAAAGCCAAGGCAATGCCATCATATTCAGTAAATAAAATGAATACCCACTCACAGCAAGCCATAGGTTACTAACAGGAGTAATAAAAACACTCCCCTAAATTGCCACTGACAGTAGTGCAGCTGACACTGTAGTTTATAGCAAACGTTACTCAAACAGGTGTAAATAGTGCATTTGTTGATGACTATCTTCAGCAGCGGATTACTCACATGTTGTGCTTCTAGTGAGTGTTTTTGGCAGGACAGTGTGTGTGGGACTGAGTCAAAGAGTTTGTGTTCATGGCAATGAAGGAATATGTCACCCAGTGCAACAGTGTGATTCTTTTATGTGTTTTGGACAACAATGGAGATCTATTAAATAGAGGAATAAGATATATCAGGCTTTGGATACACTTGCAATACTTGTTAGTAGGATGCATTCATTTTTGGTTTGGCTCTGCACATGGGATTTGTAGACATGAATAAATACAGGTGTGATCACTTCACCTTTACCTGGGGAAGACCAATTGAGCGTGAAACATTGTCATACTTTGTTTTTCAATGTTTTTGTTTCTCTAACTTAATTGTAAGTTTTATGAATCAGCATACCTAATTTATTGCTTATAGAGTGGTTCACAACAACATTTAAAATGGCAAAATTTGGGGCAAAATGAATTCAATGAAATCGCCACAATCAGTGGATGTGGTTGCAGGGACAATTTATTTTGTCCCTGTTAACTTAACTTTGGTGAACTTTGACATGCAGATTTGTGCCGTTGACCAATAGCAAGCCTCATAACAGTGCTAAGCTTTGAGGGAACAGTGAGCCGGAGAGTCCAAAACACAGCAAGCTATCATAGCCTACCTATTAGCTGTGTTATACCATCCACTTTCATATAACTGAACTCTGATGGAGTATAAACCACTCCCCGAAAGAGACATGTTCTGCAGTAAGTTATGAGACAGGAGTCAATGATACAAATACCTCTCTCGAATAAATTGTGTCAACTTATTGTCCCGTTAGCATGCTAACATTTTCTTGGATGGCTATTATGTTAGCTTGATAAATTTTGGTGTGTCTCTTCTGTTGTGACTAGGCCTTAATACTGTAGTGTAGTCTAAGATCAGAGCAAAGGCAGCAGTACAGTGGTGTCAGACCGTTTCACCGGATTTCTTGTGCTGAAGAAAAATGTGAATCACGAACGGGCCAAGTTCAACCTAGAGTGTCACTGTGAGCTAGTGTTAAACTGCAGGGCATGTGCCAAAGAGCGGTCAATGTGAAAGAGCCTCTCATTTCCTCCAAACTGCCAGACAGGGCCATGGCAGAAGCTAGGGGCAGACTTATTCACACTGAACAACACCTACCTGCTCGTAGTGGACCATTTGTCTTGATACATGGAGATCGCCCAGCTGAGCCCGGCATACCAGAGACATTAGTCACAGACAACAGGCCTCAGTTCTATGTGCACACATGAAAGTCTTTGCAGCAGACTATGGATTTGAGAACGTGACCAGAAGCCCCAGGTACCCACAGAGCAACAGCGAGGCTGAACAAGTTGTCCAAACAGTCAAAAACTTGCTGAAAAAAGCAGCCGACTACTGCGCGCTGCTTGCATACAGAGAGTTATGCCACTGAGCAACGGCTACAGCCCGGCCCAGTTGCTCATAGGCCGCCACCTGTGCACCACTTCTCCAACCTTTCCTGCAATGTTGGAGCTAGACATCCCAGACCTGTGTAGAGTTCAGCACAAGAAAAGAACCAGATCAGGCAGAGAAGTTCAGCGTTAAACTTGTTGGTGTACACACAGGGTATACAATCGGACTTGCTGCTGTCTTTCAGCTCAGTCCCAGCTCGGAGCTCGGATGTGTTGACCACAGACCAGATTGCTTCAGTCTGTGCTGTGCTGTTAGCATGAGCCAACAGGGGGAGGGTGTAGTTACCCTTTAAGTACATGCAGCAGAGTAAATGTAACTCACTCACTTTTGGCCTCAATCTAAACTGCCAACAAATAAAGAATGCATTCCTCTCTGGTCATTTTGCTGTTCATTTACCATTCCTGTTTTTCTCTTGCCAAGATATCATATAATTACACACAGATCCATATGATTAACTGTACCACGGCTACTGAATTTGAAAATGTTTTTAATTAAATGTGCTCACATTCTATTACAGAGACACTGCTGAAAACATTGTGGAGAATTAAATGTACATAGAAGATAATACTCCCTCTCTGCCTCAGTCAGATGTTATCTGTAAGCAATTAACTGATCAAATGAGAAATTATTTCTTTAAAAATAAATCCAATCTCCAATCTTTGGCTTGTAAAGTGCAAATGACCATCTTTTCACTCTAAATGCTGATTAATTGTACAATTTTACATCAACTTGACCTTGTGTCAACTTGATCCACACTGTGGATCACAGCTGTTTTTACTGTGGTGATTTTGCAAATATTACAGTCAGTGCTCTCATAGTGACTTGTGTCTGTCAGAGGACATAGTATAAATACAGAGAATCCTTCTCCTCACCTTCAAAGCCCTAAATGGTCAGGCACCATCATATCTTAAAGAGCTCATAGTACCCTATTACCCCACTAGAGCACTGCGCTCCCAGAATGCAGGGTTCCTTGTGGTTCCTAGAGTCTCTAAAAGTAGAATGGGAGCCAGAGCCTTCAGCTATCAAGCTCCTCTCCTGTGGAACCAGATCCCAGGTTGTGTACGGGAGGCGGACAACCTCCTCACATTTAAGAGTAGGCTTAAGACTTTCCTCTTTGATAAAGCTTATAGTAGGGCTGACTCAGGTGACCCCTGAGCCACCCCTTAGTTATGCTGCTATAGGCCTAGACTGCCGGGGACTTCCTATGATGCACTGAGCTCCTTTCTCCTCCTCTTCCTCTCCATCTGTACGCCCTCATATCCCATCAATGCTTGTTATTAATTCAACTTCTTCCGTAGTTGTGTGCTTTTCTCTCCTCTCTCTCTCCTCCACTTCTGTTGCTTTCTGCAGGTGTTTCTGCCTCTGGAGCTGTGGAGGTCTGGGTCTGTGGTTGCTGCCGCCTGCTGCCCCCGTGCTCCTGCTCTGCACCCGCTGATGCTATTGCTGTTGTTGCTGTTATTAGTATTGCTATTATAATGTTGCTCTTAGTGTTGTTTCTGTTGGTGTTAACATCAATGCCATTACCATATCTATGCTGTATTGAGCTGCTGTATGTTCTCTTTCCTCCTGCTCTCTCTCTCCCGCTCCCCCCTTCCCCCTTCTACCCAACCGGTCGAGGCAGATGACCGCCCACCTTGAGCCTGGTTCTGCTCGAGGTTTCTACCTGTTAAAAGGGAGTTTTTCCTTGCCACTGTCGCATAGTGCTTGCTCATGGTGGGAACTGTTGGGTCTCTGTAAATATAAAGAGTCGGTCTAGACCTGCTCTATTCGAAAAAGTGCCCTGAGATAACTTTGTTATGATATGGCGCTATATAAATAAAACTGAATTGAATAAAACTGAATTGAATTGAGTGCAGGTTGTTATTTATGTGCAGGTGTTAAACAGGTAGCGGGCTGCAGAGAAAAAACACTGCTGCTCTGGCAGTGGTAACTGTGTGCTTTGCCTTTTATTAGTATTAGCACAGTGCACGTGTGCAGACACAAACTCCATCAAAAGTATCTAAAGCTGTTAACCCGACTGACAGCTGATCCAGCTGTGATCAGTCATCAGAAACGGATGTCGCTTCACGTGACACTTCAGAGGAAAGGACGTCTCATTTCTCTAAAAACAGATTTCCTTGTGTCTTCTCTCAGATGCAGACGCAAGTGAGGGAAACATGGATGAAATAAAGAGACTTGAGATGCAGCCCCTGAGTGGCTCTCTCCCTGTGTGTGTGTGTCTGATTGTGTGAGTGGAGACAGGTGTGCTGGAGTTGAACCTCATCTCAATATCAAGACCTCTACAAATACTCAGCCCTGCCACTTCCGCTCTGCCAGATCTTGTGCTGTGTCTCAAATCGCGTACTTCCGTACTTACACTTAATATTTTGAGTGCATAAGTGCGCTCACACTGACAAGTATGGCAAAATGCAGTGTACAATGAGTACCCGGATGATGTACTCATAATGGTCAGAAAGTTGAGTGTGGAACGCTGCACACTTCTCACCCTCAATGGTTGCCATCTTGGCTACGTAGCGGAAGGAGAGGGACCACCAACGTATGAAAATGGCGGCAAAATTGTTACGGCTAAAAGTAAAAGCATGTTCATTTTTCATTCATTTTTAATATAATTGAATTGAAGTCAAGTGAGCAAACAAGCTGGCAGATATTTCGGCGTGTGGCAATCGCGGTGAAATGTTCCGCCTGGTTGCAATCCGCCATTAAAAAGATGAAAAAAAAGACGCGGTCAAAGGTTGCGATCGTCATTTCCAGTAACAGCAGTATTTGATTTAAGACACTACCCTGTCAAATTTAACTCACTACCCAAGTCAGTACATAGTGTACACTGTATACTGCATATAAGTGTACTAACGGAAGTATGCGATTTGAGACACAGCTTTAGACTCTGCTACCAGTTAGTGTTTGCTACGCTTCGAGCCATGATATTCAAAATTTTGTTCTTGTTGCATCTACTCTTGTTGGTTGTTCTTCGAGACTTATCCTGTTCTCCTTTTCCCTCACAGCCCTGCCTGTTCTGACTCCTGTCCCTGTCTCTTCCACATCATCTGGTCAAGTATGCTGCTGCTCCACCCTGTTGCTCCGCTCTGAATCCCAGCTCACTCAATCCCCTTGGATCTCACTCTGGACCTGCTCCCTCGGCTCGCCCCTGCCCCAGACCCCGTGCTCAACAAATATTTTTTTAAACTTCCTTTCCGTCTCCTCTCCTCCTTTGTCTGCCCTTGGGTTCACTTGTCCTGCAGCCCTCATAACATGTGGAGCTGCTACAGTCTTGTTGGTAACACTTTAGATTACAGCCCACAATGTACAGCGTAATTACTCTTTTCTACTAACGATGTATCAGTACAGTACGTACCAAGTAGGTACTGGGGAACAAGAGGTGAAGTTATGGAATAAGGGGTAACAATTCCGGATCTTACAAAAATCTTATACTGTAGTTATTACTTAATTACTGGGCTCCTATTCCATTATTACAGGGTACAATGTGACCATATAGCAAAATTCTGGACATTTCAGGAAAGATGGTGTGATGACTTCTGCATCACTTAATAAATCTGATGTGATTTTATTTCAAAATGACCTTTTTACCAACAACCTACATTGTTCCATTTATAATTTTGGGGTACTTAAAGTAACTACGGTGTACATCTGTGCGTTTACGTTGGAGCAAAGGTCCAGGAGACGGAATGTTGTCATGAAGACTGTCTCAGCTGTCGTTCACCTCACCAGCAAACTTCATTATTGGACGTCCGTTTATGGCCTTGTGGCTCCGCCTGCCATCAGCGGACAGAATTCACCCACCCTAGATGTCACTCACTTGTGTTTCAGTGTAACCACAATACAGTTTTGATGTCATTAAAATGCTGAAACTCTTCTCCCTCGAAAATTTGTTAAATCGGCATAATAGCTCTTCAAGGTGCAAACTTACCTTTTCTCAGCTGTGTGCAAAGCCTCCTTTCATCCCTGGAAATAAATACAAATATAGCAAGATAAAACACCAGGTATAAATCATATAGGCTATGGTTAATATATACTCTTCTGACAGCAAACTGTGTGGTTAATTTAGTTTGTTCTGCCATGTTTTGGGGAAAGTAAAATCGAAATAAACTTATATTGTTCTCTGTAGTTACAGAGTAAGTTAGATATGCTGGGGTAGTTCTCCCCTTGTTACATTTAGTTACAGGGTAACTACAGGGTAAGCGGGCTGTAATCTAAAGCACTAAGTCGTAACTACTACTGTATGTTAAGGCATTAACTACCATGTAACTACCATATTACAGCATTAACTACCATTCAGCTACCATGTAACTACCATGTTATTACATCAACTACCATGTTAAAGAATTACCTAGCATGTAACTACCCAGAATATAATTATGATGTCTTTTGAACATTGGAAATTATTTATTCCTCAATATTCCTTCCGGTTCAAGCGAGGAGCGAGGAAATATCAAACAAGAGACCTGAGAAGCAAGAGACTTTCACATGCACTTCCGGTCGTGAGGGAGAGACGATGGCAGCTTAAGCATTCATCTCCCTTCCAAATCTCGGCCTAAAAATGCAAAAATAATTATCTAAGCCGAATATGATGAAAGAGACTCTATTTCAATTTGAATAAGGAATGAATCTACATTCTGATACAGTCACAGAGACGAAGATAAAAGCAAAAACAAGAGTACCTAAAGTAAAGACAAACAACCATGGAGGAATCTCACATCAAATGCTGAGAGAAATCATATCGTATCTCACAAAAGAACTCAGAGAATTTCGAGGGGAGTTAAAAGACTTTAGGAATGAAACAAAACAGGAGTTGAAATCAGGCAACAGAAAAATGAACTACAACGCATGGCTGACAGGGCCGAGAGGATCAAAGAAAGAGTGGACAACACAGAGAACGAGAAATAATTCTGGTGGAGGTAATAAAAACACTGACAAGATTTGAAAGAGACTGAGAGGAGATTGGAATATCTGGAAAATAAATCACGCCAAAACAACATCAGGATTTACAATATCAAGGAAAATAACGATCCTGTCAACATGATACAATTTGTGGAAACGCTGATATATCATAGTCCTAGGCATCCCAAAGGAAAAACTTAATGTAACAGCGGCATACCGTTCTGCAGCAGCAAAAAGTCCAAAAGTATGAAACAAACCCTGCGTTTTTTCACTTGGGAAATGAGGCAGCAAATTTTGAAAACGCCATGGGGGAAGAGGGAACTTGCATATCGTGGAGAGCGAATCTACTTTGACTAGGACTATACAACTAAATTGCAAATCTGACAAAAATGTTTCAGGAATATAAGTAATTACCTAAAGGACAAGGGGATTAGATCGTACATTAAATACCCAGCAAAACTTTGTGCGATGGTGGATAAAGGACAGATCTATGACACCCCACAGGCGGCTGAATAGGCATATGAAATCTCCTCACCAGACCTTGGAGCAGATGACCCAGGGGAGTGGGAAGACAGACTACAGAGCTTGGGATGGACAAAGGTGAAGCCTGCGCTTCCCCTGAAAAAACTACAAAGATATGATCCTAAAATGACATGCTACATCCATATCCTAATTCAAAAGAGGTAAGCCACTCAAGGATGAACTCTGAAAATGATAAAGACTATGCCAGGGGAGAGAGAGAGCGGAGGGAAGGGGATGATGGAGACAAACATCTTACATAAAAGACAAGAGAACCTGAGGGAAATGAAAAGAAAAAAGTGACAAAAGTGAGATGATTTATTTCTTATTGTAATTTAGATTACTGTTGACTGTGCGCTCTACATAGATGCAGAGTGCGCACAGGGCACAATGTGTGAAGGCGCTCCTCCTCCCTGACTGTGTGAGAAGGGGGAAAGAAAGTCCTCAGGCGAATTACCCTTGACCTGAAGGAGAAGGTGATGACGGTCAATCTTCTCGTCCACCCAAGATTTTATTCAACAGATGTTCGGGCCTGGGCACCCCCATTTGGTAAAGGGGGACTTGACCACCACAAACGTGGTATACTGTGGTATAATGTGGTATAATGTGGTGTCACATTATGTACATCAGAGAAACGGGTAATGCCTTAGGCACTAGGTTAAAACAACATCAATATCGCATCAAAAAACAAATTAAAAATACCACTCTCTATACACACTTTTTGGAACATTCCATCCCAAACGTTACTGTGTGTGGCCTGGAATCCAACCACCGCCGGACTAGGACCCAAAGACAACAGGCGGAGAGGAAATGGATCAGGAAATTAGATATCATTAATCCTAGAGGACTAAACGAAAAATATTAATCCTAATTCATAATATGACCAACCAATTATTCTCTTTGAAAGAATAATAATATATACATTTTTAATTATTTCTACAGGATCCCCAATTCGGGGCAGGGATGCACTGGAGGGGGATTTTAAACTTTTAATAATTGTGCGTGAATTGCCTTTGTATACATTGTTTTTAATCAATATGTATGGTTTCATTAGTGGAAGTTGATCCCACGTCAGCACTTATTTATCAGCACTTACGTTTTAACATTATTAATGCATGCTTTTTTCTTATGTTTGCCCTTCTTTCACCATTCCAATAATAATTTTCTTTTTTTCCTCCCTCAGCGTTATCCCCAGCTCCCTTTGGGGTTCCCGCATTTTAAACTTTATTGGTCCGTTGAAATGTCCTCCTGGTTAATCCACATTCCCTCCGCCAAGTCACCAACAATAAGTCCTCCATCGGAAGTTCTCCTCGCCCTAACTACCTTCAAAATAAAACATATCTCCCACTGATATCCAAGCTTGAGGAGGAGGAGGGGAGGCGGAGTTGGGCAGTACTAGTGTCCTCACCTTTTTCTTTTGTGTGATTCAGTCCTTTTAATGTTTTGTGTCTCATCTGTACTATTTTATTATAGATGTGTTGTTGAATGTTGCTCATTTTCAGGGGCTTATTTATAGCCCAGCATGGTTTGTTTTATCTCAGGGTGAATTTGACCATATGAATGTCTTATTTGCTCATTTTATTTATTAGCACTTATTTTTAATTCTTAGCATGGTGTGTTTTATCATAATGATGTTATATTTTATTGTTTTTAGCAGCACTTTTACTTTTTATCCTGTTTTAATTTCCCAGCACTTATTCCTGTTATTTGTAATGTATTCCCTTTTAGGATTTTAATGTTTTAATAATGATATTTATGGTCTTGTGGTTTTCCTGTGGTTGTCTTTTTTTACTCCTTTTATCCAGGGACACTGATGCTCCCCTACTCCTACCCCCCCTCCCTTATCCCTCTTCCTTATCCTCCTGGCCTTTATTTTTTAGAATCCCCTTTCCCCTATTCCCTGTTTTTAACACTCTGGTTCCACAGGACCCGTCTGGCTCTCTATCTTTTATTTTATTTTATTCATTTTGTTTTATTCATGTTATGGTTTTATGGCAATTTTTTATCCTGTTGATCAAGATTGTATATACTTTCATTGTACCTCATTTTACAGACACTGGTGCATAATTTCTTCCTTCCTCTCCCCCCACCCACCCCCCCTTTCTCCCTCCTCCTCTCCCAAAACATTTACAGTTTTAATCAAACTTACCTGATTGGGTCTTCTACATGCACAGAAGATATGATTACCTGAGCCCGTGCCCACTCGCACCTACTGGAGCAAGATCCTGCTCTTACCTAACTTTTTTCCTCCATCACCCTTCACTTCGGGGTCACCCACCTCTCTCCTTCTCCCTGACCTTAACCTTTCCCTGTACCAGAGCCCTAACCTTAACCCTTTTCCCCCCTCGAGAGTTGACACTCTCCCTTCCCCCACCTCTCCTTCTTAAGATTCCTCTCCCACTCTTTCCACAATCCACCAGCCTTCCCTCACCCCTCCATGTAACCAGAACCCCCCAGTGGTTTCTACCACAGCTACCTCAAACATCCCAGACACCTCCTCACCTGTGACCCGTTTTCCCCTGTGGGGATTACCTCAACACACCCCCTGGCGACGTCCAACCCCTCCCAACCTAGACCAAGCGGAGACTGGGCCCCACTTCCTCGCCAGATAAAGGTCACAGTGCAAATTGAACCCTACCCATCTGGTGTTATAACTTTAGACCCAGCTTTTAACACAGAGAAAGAGGAGGAGGGAGCGGGACCAGAGTTAGCTTCTCACCTACACTTTTTACTTCTTACTCCAATGTAGCTCTTCCGTGCAGTAACTCTATTTTCTCTGCATCCCCTCCAGACACAGAGCACCAGGGGCCCTGGACGGTGGCGAAGCAGTCCTCAACTTTGGCAATGGAGACACAGAATGGACAAAAAGTGATGATATGAAACTCTATAAAAGATATCTCTATATTAAGTGAAACCCAGTCTGAGTCCTCCCTTAAAATCTCCACCTACTTGCCTTCAGAGACTGCTGCCATCCGACAGGAGCCCCTCAGACATCCTAATACAGGGAGGAAAATTCATGACTGGTCGATCACAATTATTAAACCTTCCCAGGGGTGACCTTTTACCACCTTAGAGGAGTAGTGGATAAGTTAACACCCCAT
Source organism: Macquaria australasica (assembly GCA_005408345.1). Classification (NCBI taxonomy): domain Eukaryota; kingdom Metazoa; phylum Chordata; class Actinopteri; order Centrarchiformes; family Percichthyidae; genus Macquaria; species Macquaria australasica. The sequence goes on from SEMN01001700.1 coordinate 12,888, forward strand.
CCACAAGTAGAAAAGGTGATCCTGGCAGCAGGCCTTAACAACTGCCTATCTAGACAGACCTCCAGCACCACCTGGAAACAATTAGAACAGTTGAGAATACAGGTGTGCCATTCTAAATTCCAGAGTGCCATCCTCTATGTCCCTCTCCTTAACTTTTCAGACAGACTGGCAAGAGACCAATAGGAGCTCCTGCATAAACTAAACCAAACCCTTCTAGAAAAATGCAGTAACTTACCCGATCTCAATAAACTCCAAGTTCCATACAAAACCTCACAACCCAGTTCACTGGACAGCTGATACAGCCAGGAATATCCATTTTTGGTTGGGCCAGTTAAACATGTGAGGGGAGCCAAATGTAAGATCACATCTCCCCAGTCCAACATCACCAACCTCTCATATCCCTTGACTGACCTAGAAGCAGAAGTATTAGAGAGGGGGCTTACGTTCATTCCAACCCCAAACAGAGTTGACCTGATGTCAGGCGCATCTATTCCCAAGGGGCGCCTTTACTCCATTTCAGGGCCAGAGAGAGAGGCCATGGACGAGTACATCGCGTCTTCTCTCAAAGCTGGGATAATTCGTCCGTCCTCCTCTCCAGCCGGGGCGGGGGTTTTTTTTGTGGGGAAAAAGGATGGCTCTCTCAGGCCCTGTATTGACTACAGCCCCCTAAATGACATAACTGTTAAGAACCGTTACCCACTGCCCTTAATATCTTCCGCGTTTGAACTCCTCCAGTCAGCCAAAGTGTTCACTAAATTAGATCTCAGAAACGCTTATCATCTGGTCAGGATCAGAGAGGGAGATGAGTGGAAGACGGGGTTTAACACGCCCAGCGGACATTATGAGTATCTGGTGATGCCTTTTAGTCTGTGCAATGCTCCTGCAGTGTTTCAGAGTTTGGTGAATGAAGTGCTAAGAGACTTTCTGAATGTTTTTGTCTTTGTATATCTCGATGACATTCTAATCTTCTCATCAGATTCTGAGAGTCATGTAAATCATGTCCGTCAAGTTCTACAAAGACTGCTGGAGAACCAGCTTTATGTCAAAGCTGAAAAATGTGAGTTTCATGCAGCTTCGGTGTCCTTCCTGGGTGTAAGGGACCAGGCAGGAAGGCACGAGGACGCAGAGGTATTTTCTTCCCAAAAAGGGTTTTTTTTTTTAATTTAACCAAGTCACAAAACATAAACAATAGTTCTGGGCCCATAAAAGAGGTCAACTAAACAGAACTAGTTGAAATGAATTAACAGAATTTAACAACGTGCCAAACCAAACCAAATCAAACTTCAAACTGACCTACCAAACAAAGAACACAGGGGAACATATATACTGGGTGATCAAACCAGTTTCCACACACAGGGGATTACATAAAACATTTAACATACTAATTAACTGAAAAGAAACCAATAACCTGGCAAGTCTCTCAACTGAAATAAACATCCTACTAAACAAAGTCAAAGGAATCTTAAGTACTAGACTAAGTCCAATTAAATCTACAAACGGCTATTTAAAATAACCCAAATCTCCCCTTCAGGTGGTGGGTACTTGGTACAGTCCTAATTGGCACTTCCTGTATTTAATGCCACTGCTTCCTGGGACCCATCTTCTGTCTAATCCTAGCCAGAGGACTCCAGCAGCAAAAGTATGGACCCCCCCAGCACCGGTAAAACAGAAAAGACAATTAAAGCAACTCAAAATAACATACAAAAGTTAACTAAATGTGCACGCTACAAAAGAGACTAATGTAATATCAACAAATGCCAAATAAACCTTGAGTATGTTATATGAACTAAAGAGTTATGTGTGGTCATTTATGTGTTTCTATATGTGTAATGTGGTTAACAAAATGTGTCCAACTTAAACTACTATGTGACCGGGCATGGGGTTACCGACTCTTATGTTAATTGTGTGACTGCAGATGCGGCCATCACACTGGGGTATATTATCACTGCCAACCAAGTACGAATGGACCCCGACAAGGTTAGTGCCGTGGTCAATTGGCCGACCCCAAATAGCAGGATAAAGGTACAGCAGTTCCTGGGGTTCGCAAATTTTTACAGAAGGTTCATTCGTGGCTTTAGTACTGTTGCCGCACCTTTGCATGCACTCACCTCCTCTAAAGTGTCGTTCGAGTGGACCTCCGCGGCTGAGAAGGCATTCCAAAGCCTCAAGGAACGGTTCATCACAGCTCCTGTGCTCACCGTTCCAGACACCCAACGGCAGTTCGTGGTCGTGGTCGAGGTCGACGCGTCCAATGAAGGCATCGGGGCTGTGTTGTCTCAGAGGTCTGGTAAGGACAACAGGATACACCCCTGCGCCTACCTGTCGCGTAAGTTGACCTCGGCCGAAAGAAATTATGATGTTGGGGACAAAGAACTGCTAGCGGTAAAGACAGCACTAGAGGAATGGAGACATTTGTTGGAGGGGGCGGTGCATCCTTTTTTTAGTTTGGACTGATCACAAGAATCTAGAATACATTAGAAAAGCTAAAAGACTCAATTCCCGTCAAGCTAGGTGGTCCCTGTTTTTAACAGGTTTCATTTCTCTATATCTTTTCGGCCCGGAACCCAGAACGGTAAACCAGATGCTCTGTCTCGCCTGTATGACCCGGAACGTTTGCCAAAGAACCCAAAACAATCCTTCCACTGAATCGTGTGGTTGGAGCAGTTACATGGCAGATAGAATCCGACGTGAAGCAGGCTAATGCTGTGAGCCCAGCGCCTGAAGGGTGTCCATATAATCGTTTGTTGTCCCTGTGTCTTTACGCTCTAAGGTCATCCACTGGGCTCACACATCCAGGCTCACGTGCCATCCAGGGGTAACACGAACAATGTTTGTGATCAAGCAGCGCTTCTGGTGGCCGGCCATGGTGAAGGACGTAGCTGAGTATGTGGCGGCCTGTCCAGCTTGCGCCCGGAGTAAGTCTTCCCCCCGGGTCCAAGTGGGGCTGCTGCACCCGCTGCCTGTTCCACAACGGCCATGGTCTCACATTTCCATGGACTTTGTGACCGGGCTGCCACCATCTAAGGGTAACACGACCATCCTGACGGTGGTCGATCGGTTTTCGAAGATGGCGCATTTCATCCCCCTGGTCAAGTTACCCTCGGCAAAAGAAACAGCCGAGGTCATGATAAAGCACGTTTTCAGGATCCACGGATTCCCTGGGGACGTTGTCTCAGACAGAGGGCCCCAGTTCATATCCCGTTTCTGGAAGGACTTTTGCCAGCTCATCGGCGCCACCGTCAACTTGTCTTCCGGCTGTCATCCGCAGTCGAACGGTCAGACGGAGCGGCTCAATCAAGAGCTGGAGTCTGGCTTACGGTGTATGATTGCCCAGAATCAGACCACTTGGAGTGACCACCTCACCTGGGTGGAATACGCCCACAACACTCTCCTCACAGCTGCTACTGGACTCTCTCCTTTCCAGTGTGCCTATGGCTACCAGCCTCCCCTGTTCCCGGGCTTGGAGAAGGAGATCACGGTCCCTTCGGCCCATGCCTTGGTCAGACGGTGTCGCCGGATTTGGGCCAGGGCTCGGCGGTTACTCCTCCGAAGCTCGGCCCGGATGAAGGCGGCTGCTGACAGGCACCGACGACCTGCTCCGCTCTACCAGCCGGGGCAGAGGGTATGGCTGGCCACCAAAGACTTGCCACTTCATGTGCACTCCAGGAAGTTGGCTCCACGATTTGTGGGGCCATTTCCTGTGTCCAAGGATATTAACCCTGTATCTGTCCGTCTCAGACTCCCCAGGTCACTAAAAGTTCATCCCACGTTCCATGTCAGCAGGATCAAGCCGGTCAAAGACAGCGTTTTGGTGCCCGCCTCTGAGCCCCGTCCACCCCCCCGGGTCATCGATGGCGGTCCGGTGTACGCGGTAAAAAAGCTCCTGGCGGTTCGCAATCGAGGCCGAGGGAGACAGTTCATGGATCCCGTCACGTTTCATCATTGACCAGACTCTGATTAGAGACTTTTATGCACACCACCCAGAGATTGCTGGGCCGTCAGGAGTCGACCCTAGGAGGGGGGGTACTGTGGTGTCTCGGCAAATCTGTTAATATGTCATGTTAAGTGTTTTCATGTTAGTTTCATGTCAAGTTAAATTCACTCACGTCTTGTCTCGTCTTGCACTTCCTGTTTTGTTGTGCATTAACCTTTCCTTTCGTTTCAGAACCGGACTTCCTCCCTTGTGTTTTCCTGCCGTTGTGATTGTCTACCCCGCCCCTGATTGGATTCACCTGTGCTCCCTTCCCTCTTGTGTGTGTGTATGTGTATATATATAGTCCTTGTTTTCCTTTGTCCTGTGCCAGTTCGTCTTGTCCTGTCTGCATGTCCAGTTGACTCAAGCGATCAAGCGTTTCCCTTGCTTCCGGTTATTCTCATGTTTTGGTACTTTGCGCTTCTTTTTTGTACTTTTTGATAATCCTCTGTATGAGCGTTTGTGTGTTGAGTTTTTTGGTCACCCTCCTTGAGAGCGCTTTTCGTTTGTACTTTTGCTTCAGTAAAGTTTTTTGTGTTCTAAACGTTCTGTTCGAAGAGTCGTGCTTTTGAGTCCGCATCCCTGTGTCCAAGTTCGTGACAATCCCCTGAGAAATGGATGGTGCCAGGGGAGGTTCCATGCGGTCACCCGATAGTTAGCGACTGTGACTCAGAGTCTTATAGAGTGGGGCAGAGTACATTGATTTTTATATTAATCTACTTTCACAGAAACACAGTAGCTATATTAAAGACACCTATGATTTTGTGAATAAAGTGAAACAAATCTCTACCACCATTGACATCAATTCTCTGTACACGAATATAGATATGACTCTGGGACTACAGGCAGTCGCTCTTGCTTTTAATAAATATCCAGACCCTAAGAGGCCAGACAGGGCTATTTTAGATTTGTTGGAATTGAGCCTCACCAGAAATGATTTTGAGTTTAACAGCAAATATGATTTAAAAACACATGGCACCGCCATGGGTAAAAGATTTGCCCTGGCCTTTGCAAATTTATACATGTTTTTGGGAAGAAATGACTTTCACCAAGTGTGAGACCTTGCCTCTGGTGTATTACAGATACCTTGATGACATCTTTGGCATCTGGGGTCACTCCATGCAAGACTTTGAGACCTTCCTGGGGGCCCTGAACACACACCATGCGGCTATCACCATTACACACAATGTACAGACTGAAAAACTGGAGTTCCTGGTCACAGAGGTTTTTTTCATCCCCAGGGAGGGGGGAACTAAGGGGTTGGCTACCAGGGTGTATTTTAAGGACACTGATAGACATGCACTCTTACATAAATCTAGCCACCACCCCAAACACACATACAGAGGTCTAATAAAATCACAATTAATTAGATTTCACAGAATTTGTACCTTCCTGGAAGACGTGGAGAAAGCCACACAAACGCTCTTCCAGGTCTTGGGACCACGGGGCCACTCCAAACGCTTTGTAAGGAAGATAAAAGGTGAAGTCAAACATAGCTTCCAGAATGATGACCTATACAGAAAACAGACTGTTAATCGCCCTCTTATACCCTTTGTGTCCAGGTTCTCCCCAGCAGTGATGAGACTCAGCTCCAGTTTTAAGTCCCACTTCCAACAGGCTCAGGAGGAGGAGGAGGCCCTGAACAATTTTCTGGTTATCTCAGCCTACAGGAGGAACAAATACCTGTATAATAGACCCTCGGGCTTAGGGTCCCCTGTATGGCACAGTGGAGACCTCAGCACGGTCAATGTGGTTTATGGCATACAATGTAGACAGCGCAGAATTATATACATCAGAGAGACTACTAATACCTTGGGAGCAAGGCTGAAACAGCATCTTTACCACATTCAGAAACAAGACAGAACCACAACATTATATACTCACTTTGCTGAACATACAGTGGAAAATGTCACCATCTGCTGCTTGGAAGTCAATAACAACTGGTCCAAGACACAGAAACAACAGGCAAAGAGACGATGGATAAAAAAACTCAATACCATTGATCCCAGAGGTTTAAATGAGAAATATTAATACATCGGGTACTTAACTCTTTTAGTATTCAACCCCTATTATAAGGAGGAGACACGTTACAGAGAGACACTAATAACTGTTTGATCTAAAGGTGTGCTGGCGTGTTATTTTGTATATATTACTCCTTTATATTGCATGTTTCGATTTGTATTGCTAGTTAGCTAGCGTTTTATAGCAGTTATACATGAGCACTTTTTAACTTTTTACATCACAAGCATGTTTGTTCAGTCTTTGATTTCTCCAGCGGGTAGCGGACTGCCTGTCTGTAATGTTTCTCTCACCAGTCCTTAGGGAATTTTGTTCTATTCCCATAATGTAATATTAATATTCTCTTACCTCCTTCGGGAAATTACGTCCACCTCCAGTACAGTAAAGCTCTTGCTCTGACCAACCTACCGGAAGACTTTCTGGTTTTCCCACCTTCAAAATAAAATACCCGTCTTAAATCTTTTACAATGATCCAGAGCTCCTTTAATGGAGGAAACTAGCAGTGGCCCAGGATTCCCAGTGGGAGGATACAATCACTCTGATCCTTTTCTATATTTTCTAAACTTTGATTGGGCTTGTTTTTTGTGTTTGGATTTGTAGTGTGTTTTGCATTTTTTATTAAGCACTAGAATTTCTTCCTTTTATATAGCACTTATATACAAAACACCCACAATATAAATAGTAAATATAGTTCTTGTTTTTTGTGTGTGCCCTCCCTCCCCCCTCCCCCTACCCCATAGATAGTCAAATGCATGGGATAAGATGTAAATACCTGTGAATTGATAATACTGCGAAGCGCAGGTACTTCCTCTATGGATGTCATCCAGTTGCCTGGCTGGATGCATTCCAGAAGCTGTCTGACCATCAGCATGTGAAAAGGCCTGCGCGCACTGTAGGTGTTCAGGCCGTGCAGGTCCAGAATTGGTCTCAGACCCCCCGATTTCCTGGGTACCAGGAAATATGGGGAGAAGAAGCCTGCCCTCCGAGTGGGGAACTGGGGACACAGCTCCCTTTCGGAGGAGCACGATTATCACCTCCTCCAGAACCGCCCTCTCGTCGGGGTTGGATACGGTCTGAACAATGCCGCCGAATGGAGAGGACCTGTGTCAGAATTGCAGTGCGTAACCCCTCTGTAGTGTCCTGTCTAACCAGGCAGAGAAAGGGCCACAAAGCCGTGAGTGGCTGGGCAATGTGATTGGCAGGGAGAGCTAGAATGGGCCCACCCGACTCGGGAGAGAGCACATGGGGGGCTCCGGCAGAAAGGGCTGGGAAGCAGCCAAAGCTAACAATGACGTTGCTGCCTCCCTTGCTCCATCCCATGTCATGACCGTCATCTTGTGTCTGTTCATGATTGTCTGCACACAGTTCTCACCTCCGACGTCACACGCCAGCATAGAGGTGGTAGAGCCAAAATGGCGGTGGACAATCATGCTAGCCACACTAACCGGGCTACTGGGGTTGTGGGGCTCAACCTGGAGCCGCTTATGACCCCGTGAGGGAACCAAAGTGTGAGGGCTATGCTTCTGCGATGACCTCATCCTGTCACCTTGGGTTGGGATAGCGTCAGTAGTGGTTTCCACAGTACGAGTGGCACCACTCTCCGGCACACTCCCTGCCCGAGAAGTGCGCCAATCAGAGCGGCAGCGACTAGCAAGCCAGTGAGACAAACAACCTATTAGCCGCCTTGCTAATAACTGCTAACATCTGAAACAACCTGTGTATCAGAATGTGTAGTGCTAGAAAGAAGAGCCATACATCATTTACACCCTTTATTACAATAATATGGCTGCTGCTGGTGCTGTCTCTGGCTGGAGACAGAATCCGGAACTTGCCCGACATCACTGCAACGATCCAGGAAGCCATAGCCAGGGGCTTAGCACCTAGGGGAGCATTCCACTCACACTGGGAGTGAGCGAAAATGGGCGCCATCTTGGGGACCGTGACACACGGACGAGGTCTCCCACGAGGCTGGGCAAGGAGGCCATGGTGAAGTCAGCAGTGGAGTCGTGGCCGCTGCCACTTCAAAAAGCCTGGGCAGGTCATCCATCGGATATCGGATACAGTCGGGGCAGGTGTCAGCCTCACCCTGATGTCGCTGGCCCAGACAAAGAAAGCAGGAGTTGTGGGGGTCCACTTGCAACATCGGGGAGACGTTCTGCTATTAGCCTTTTCCAAATTTCATGTCCGCAACACCGGATGGTGACAGATTTCGCTGAACTAAATTTCAGGTTGCTGAGAAGAAAAAGAGAGACAAGTAAAGCGCGTACTGGGGTTTTATAGAGGAGGGTGATGAAACACACAAAATTACCAATTCCTTATTTTGGAGAAAATTTACTTGGAAAATAAAGATGAGATACTTTTTGACCCCAGAAATAATTTCTAAATATAAAAAAAGATTAAGTTCTTACTGCTGGAGGAAATGTGGTGAAAGTATATCATTCAAATTGTTAAATGCATTTTGGTTAGAAGTTCTTAAGTTTATAGAAGAGGTTTTTAAAAAACCTCTGTACTTAAAAGCGGAACATATCATCCTGGGAAAACTTCCAATTGATCTTAGTCAAGAAGAAAATGATTTATTCAGAATTCTGAGAATCACAGCACTGAAGCAGTGTGTGTGTGTGTGTGTGTGTGTTCTAAGACCTCAGTGCAGCTTTTGATACCATTGATCACGGCATAGTCCTAGATCGTCTCAAAAATTACTTTGGCGTCTCTGGCCTGGCTCTCGCATGGTTAAAATCTTATCTTTCTGGAAGAACACAGTGTATTTCTTATAATAACATTACATCATTATTTTCTGATGGGAAATATGGAATACCTCAGGGCTCTGTTCTTGGCCCTCTGTTTTTCCTAAATTCCGATTCTGAGATGCTTGATGCTGAGATGATTGGCCATGCTTGACATAGACACCAGTTTGATCAAGTAACAGTAACTCTCGACAACTGTGTTATCTCTCAAAGTTTAACCTCCAAGAATCCTGGTGATATGTTTGATCCTATCCTCTCTTTTGATCAGCACATTCAAGGTTCAGTAGGTAACGTTTATCAAAATAACTTTTTGTCACATTTGCTGAAACTGTCATTACATCCTGACAGTAGTACATGATACAGACAATTGTGAAAAAAATCAGGTTCCTCTGGATCCTTCTAGTGCTCCTAATGGCATTTTCAAGAATGAAAACAACCAATCAGAGCCACGAGTCTCTAACACAGTATCAATCACTGCTCGTACATGCTGTGCAGCCCCCCTCCCTCGCGCATGCTCTCACTCCAACCTGGTATCACAGCAGTTCGTGAAATAGTCATGAAATTGAATCTATAGATTTGTGTACATGGAATTTTTCAAACCAAAGATTTTCAAACCAATGTATTTCAATTGGAAGTATCTTTTGTGCCTGCACCACTGTTTTTTTCTGTCAGTGGAGACTGGAGTACAGAAGCAGTATTGGTTTTTTTTTTCTTTTTTTTTGTTGCTATAATCGCTATATTACTCAACATTTAATCACAAGATTTTATTTCCTTAGCTTCAGCTAAAGCCGGCCATTGCTTCTAAATGTTGCTGTTTCCAGACCTGCAAACTCACAAGAGGTGAAAAAGGTGACATGTTTGTAAACTAAACCCCTGGGGGGGGGTATCCTCCCCCATAAGAATTGTTTTGGGGATTTTAACACGTAAACGAAGCATTCTGGTGCACTCTGAGAAGAAAATAAAGGAAAAGACAACATTTACTTAAGGCAAAAAAAAACAACACATTTATTGAAACCAGTGCTGTTTCCGAATTGAGTTTATTTCTTCGTTAACTTTCGCTGACAATTGTGCCTGGGGAGTTTAAAAAGTTTTTTCGATTTTTTTCACATCTGTGACATTCTACAGATATCAATAGTCAATATGACTATCAACAGATCATTTTCACTGTGTATTTTTGCTGAGAACCGCGTGCATTACACGGAAAAAATAGGCAAGACTCCGAATCTCTAGATGAGCCGTGCTGAAGACGGTTGTGCGGCTGCTCTAACCTGTTATTAACATGGATGCCGAAATGAAAAGCAAGAGGTTCTGCGATGCACACGCGCTGCTCAGGTTGGCGGTGTGGCCCAGCCGTTACCTCAAAACTAGTGTCCATTGTGGTAGTACTGCAAAAAGTTGTCTTTATACATCCATGGAAAAGAAGACGATGCAGTTATCTTGATTCTGATTGCCAAAAGACTTGACATGTCTCACCAAAGATGTTTTATTGAGAAAATCGCGACGTAACAACAGCTTTCTCAAATGTCTCTGTTTTCACTCCAGTCTATGGGAAATTGCGCTGGCCACTTATTTTGATTCAAAACGGCGACTCTAAAAGCACCTAGTTTGCATGTATGTGTTTCTTTTCTGAGAAATACCGTTTTTCCATCGGTTTGTTGTGTTAAGTAAATACTACAGTACCCATGAGCCTCATCAACCGTTACTATGGTGAAGACATCAGCTAAAGCCTTCCTATGATGCACTGAGCTCCTTTCTCCTCCTCTTCCTCTCCATCTGTACGCCCTCATATCCCATCAATGCTTGTTATTAATTCAACTTCTTCCCGTAGTTGTGTGCTTTCTCTCTTCTCTCTCTCTCTCTCTCTCTCTCTCCCCTTCTGTTGCTTTCTGCAGGTATTTCTGCCTCCGGAGCTGTAGAGTCTGGGTCTGTGGTTGCTGCCGCCTGCTGCCCCCGTGCTCCTGCTCTGCACCCGCTGCTGCTATTGCTGTTGTTGCTCTTGTTATTAGTATTGCTATTATAGTGTTGCTCTTAGTGTTGTTTCTGTTGGTGTTGGCATCAATGCCATTGCCATATCTATTGCCTTACATCCCTATGTGGAACTGTATTGTGCTGCTGCATGTTCTCTTTCCTCCTGCTCTCTCTCTCCCGCTCCCCCCCTCCCCCTTCAACCCAACCGGTCGAGGCAGATGACCGCCCACCTTGAGCCTGGTTCTGCTCGAGGTTTCTACCTGTTAAAAGGGAGTTTTCCTTGCCACTGTCGCATAGTGCTTGCTCATGGTGGGAACTGTTGGGTCTCTGTAAATATAAAGAGTCGGTCTAGACTTGCTCTATTCGAAAAAGTGCCCTGAGATAACTTTGTTATGATATGGCGCTATATAAATAAAACTGAACTGAATTGAATTAAAGCCGTAGTATAACCTATATTCAGTATAACATTATATAGTATTGCAGATTGGTCGATTTCATTATACACACCTAATTTTCTTTACATTTCAACATACAGTGCAGTATTTTGTTCCTGATTGTAACCAACAGTCATAAACTGAGCATGAAACAGAATTTGAAGCTTTACGATTGGCTGATTTCATACTTGACATAGGCCAAGCGTTTTCACGTACACAGTCCCCTAGACTTGCTCTTGAACTTGAATGATTTCAACGGAGTTGTTATTTGTTTGTACTGACGAACTTATCAACGTTGGTTACGTATTGTAACCCCAGATTCTATGAGTATAGACGCAGCCCTCTAAGGCTATCGCTAGTGGGGTTTATCCCTCGCGCGCATGCGCAGCACTGAAAAACTTAAGTCCACGCCCACCTGCGGTATGGGCCTCATCAACGGTCTCACCTTGTGTATAAATTGGACTGAGACCAGACAATCGGCTCCCAGAGTAACTTTTCTTCAGCCATCCAGGTAGCCAGTGAGGCCCAGATCTTAGAGGGCTGCGCCTATACTCATAGAATCTGGGGTTACAATACATAACCAACGTTCTATTTCGTATAGGCTTCGCCATCTAAGGCTATCGCTAGTGGGTTAAGGGCGAAGCAGGATATAGTCTATGCCTCACTGGGTCCGTCCGGTACCACAAGCATAACACACCCTGATCCAATAAACAGAGAACAAAAAATTCCAAGCCAGACAACCTCACCACAGGCGCCCAAGTGACACAAGCACATTAGAACACCTGACATTCACCGTGAGGGAAGGAAGGCTGGGAAACAATAGAATAAAGACTACTGCTGTGACAAGCGAGGACGAAGGTTACGAACTGTAACAGTCCAGCAAAAAACAGAGTAGGTTAAAAAACAGCTCTCCACATGCCGACAGGAAAAAGGAGAGAGCGCACAGACAAATCACCGAACCAATCACTCTGACAAAACACTCAGTACAGAGTGCGTCATAGAAAAATGGGCAACCTCCCGCAGATAAAAACGAATGAAGGAACAGGGAGAAGACCAAGACGCTGCAGTGCAAATGTCTTCCACTGTCATACCTCCACGCAGAGCCGTGGAAGATGAAATTCCTCTCGTGGAATGCGCCCTGATGTCCATTCCAGAGGAAAGATATGCTTGTGAAACAGCTTCACACAGCCAGTGTGACAGACACTGTGCAGACAGAGGAGGTCCCTGAGACTGCTCCCTGTAGTGCACAACCGTGTGCGCAACGTAGCAGGACAGCGCACGCACCGGGCAGAGGAGATGAGACATGGCCTCCTCCTCAGACCCGTGAGGAGGAAGGAAAAACCCGTCCAATGTTATCACTCTTGATCTGAATGAGCTATTGATGCACATCGGCGTAGAAGTCGGGTTAGGACGCAAAATAGCTGAGCTGCCCTCTCCTTGGATCCTGAGACATGATGGAGCCATAGAAAGAGCAGATAAATCACTCACCCTCTTCACAGATGTCAAAACCAAAAGCAGTGCCGTTTTAACAGACAGAAACTTAATTCAATTCAATTCAGTTTTATTTATATAGCGCCATATCATAACAAAGTTATCTCAGGGCACTTTTTCGAGTAGAGCAAGTCTAGACCGACTCTTTATATTTACAGAGACCCAACAGTTCCCACCATGAGCAAGCACTATGCGACAGTGGCAAGGAAAAACTCCCTTTTAACAGGTAGAAACCTTGAGCAGAACCAGGCTCTAGGTGGGTGGTCATCTGCCTCGACCGGTTGGGTTGACGGGGGGGTGGGAGAGAGAGAGCAGGAGGAAAGAGAACATACAGCCGCACAATACAGTTCCACATAGGGATGTAAGGCAATAGCTGTGGTAATGGCATTGATGTTAACACCAACAGAAACAACACTAAGAGCAACATTATAATAGCAATACTAATAATAAGAGCAACAACAGTAATAGCAGCAGTGGGTGCAGAGCAGGAGCACGGGGGCAGCAGGTGGCCGCAACCATAGATCCAGACTCTACAGCTCCGGAGGCAGAAATACCTGCAGAAAGCAACAGAAGGGGAGAGAGAGAGGAGAGAAAGCACACAACTATGGGAAGAAGTTGAATTAATAACAAGCATTGATGGGATATGAGGGCGTACAGATGGAGAGGAAGAGGAGGAGAGAGGAGAGAGGAGCTCAGTGCATCATAGGAAGTCCCCCGGCAGTCTAGGCCTATAGCAGCATAACTAAGGGTGGCTCAGGGGTCACCTGAGTCAGCCCTACTATAAGCTTTATCAAAGAGGAAAGTCTTAAGCCTACTCTTAAATGTGAGGAGGTTGTCCGCCTCCCGCACACAAACTGGGATCTGGTTCCACAGGAGAGGAGCTTGATAGCTGAAGGCTCTGGCTCCCATTCTACTTTTAGATACTCTAGGAACCACAAGGAACCCTGCATTCTGGGAGCGCAGTGTTCTAGTGGGGTAATAGGGTACTATGAGCTCTTTAAGATATGATGGTGCCTGACCATTTAGGGCTTTGAAGGTGAGGAGAAGGATTTTAAATTCTATTCTGGATTTTGCAGGGAGCCAGTGTAGAGAAGCTAATATTGGAGAAATATGTTCTGGTTCTTTTCAGTAAACGTGCCGCAGCATTCTGAATCAGCTGGAGAGTCTTAAGGGACTTATTGGGGCAGCCTGATAATAGAGAGTTGCAATAGTCCAGCCTAGACGTAACAAATGCATGGACTAGTTTTCTGCATCTTTTTGAGATAGGATGTGCCTGATTTTTGCAATGTTACGTAAGTGAAAAAAGGCAGTTCTTGAAGTTTGTTTTATGTGGGAGTTAAAGGACATATCCTGATCAAAGATAACTCCAAGATTCCTTACGGTTTCGCTGGAGGCCAGGGCAATGCCATCTAGAGAAACTTTATCTTTAGATAATGTGTTTCGAAGGTGTTCTGGGCCAAGTACAATAACTTTGGTTTTGTCTGAGTTTAACATCAGAAAATTGCAGGTCATCCAGGTTTTTAATGTCCTTAAGGCATGCTTGAAGTTTAGCTAATTGATTGGTTTCATCTGGCTTGATCGATAAATATAACTGGGTATCATCTGCATAACAATGAAAATTTATGGAGTGCTTCCTAATAATATTGCCTAAAGGAAGCATATATAAGGTAAATAGAATTGGTCCAAGCACAGAACCTTGTGGAACTCCGTGACTAACTTTGGCGTGCATAGAGGATTCATTGTTAACATGTACAAACTGATATCGATCTGATAAATAGGATTTAAACCAGCTTAGTGCAGTACCTTTTAATGCCAATTAAATGTTCTAGTCTCTGTAATAGAATGTGATGGTCAATGGTATCGAATGCAGCACTAAGATCTAATAAGGCAAGTACAGAGACAAGTCCTTTGTCGGATGCAATTAGAAGGTCATTTGTAACTTTCACCAGTGCTGTCTCAGTGCTATGATGCACTCTAAATCCTGACTGAAAATCCTCAAACAGCTTGTTGTTGTGTAGAAAGTCACACAACTGATTGGCGACTGCTTTCTCAAAGATCTTAGAGAGAAAAGGAGGGTTAGATATAGGTCTATAATTTGACAAAAACCCTGGATCAAGAGTGGGCTTTTTAAGAAGAGGTTTAATTACAGCTACTTTAAAGGACTGTGGCACATAGCCTTTTAATATGGACAGATTGATCATATCTAGTAAATAAGTGCTAACTAAGGGTAAAATTTCTTTAAGCAGCCTAGTTGGGACGGGGTCTAAGAGACACGTTGATGGCTTAGATGAGGAAATCATGGAAGTTAGTTGATTACAGTTGATGGGAGAAAAGCAGTCTAAATGTACATCAGGTTTTACAGTTGTTTCTAAGGTTCCTGTGTTTGAAGATAAGTCAGTACCAGTTCCAGATTGGTGGAACGCCATTTCCTTTCAAGTTTTCGCGATGTTTGTTTTAATTTGCGGGTTTGCGGGTTATACCATGGAGCTAACCTCCTCTGTTTTATTATCTTCTTTTTTAGAGGGGCGAAAGAGTCGAGTGTTATTCGTAGTGAGCCTGCAGCACTATCAACAAGATGATCAATTTGGGAGGGACTAAAGTTAGCATAGGAGTCATCTGTTACATTGAGACATGGAACTATATTAAATGCCGATGGAATCACTTCCTTAAATTTAGCTACAGCACTATCAGATAGACATCTAGTGTAGGAATATTTGCCTAATGGCGTGTAGTCCAGTAATAGGAATTCAAAAGTTAATAAAAAATGGTCTGATAAAAAAGAATTCGGTGGAAAGACTATTAGATGTTCAATTTCTATGCCATAAACAAGAACAAGGTCGAGGGTGTGGTTAAAACAGTGAGTGGGTTTATGTACACTCTGACAGAAGCCAATCAAATCTAATAATGAGATAACAATTAGGAAACAAACACTAGGCTTGGTGCCATTCTTTGAATAGATATTATGAGTTCTATGTGTTTTTTCCTGTCTAAACAATATATTCTATTTGTTATAGTCACAGAAAATCAAATACAGATTTGCAGAAAGATTTACTTTTCACATTCATGTGGGTTTCCTCTGGGTAGTTTTCTCCCACCCCAAAAGACATGCATGTTAGCCTATATAGCAGAGGGCACAGAGCACTAATTCTCAGCAAGCTTACCCTGGGTAAATAAAGTTTAAAATGAATGAGATCCAACCTAATAAAAGAGGCAACACAAGGGATGACCAACAGCCTCTTTTTCAATGAGGCATTTTAGGTGGTATGGTCTTGCTTCTTTCCAGCACTTTCTGCTGCCAAAAAGACCATGATGATGCAGAGTTTCTTTGCTATTTTGGCCTCATGTTCTTTGGCTGAACCTCAGAGAGCCTCTCCATATTTCTTTTTGTAAAGAAAATATGAACTTGAGCCACAAAGGACGATTTAGATGATGACCATTAAAAGTCAACTGATCAATATGTAGAATAAACACATAATTTCATGGTTCAGTATGGAACTGGCCCAAATCTTTACTAAATTGTGTTATTAATCCATGTACTGTACTGTCAGTTGTGTCTAAGGGTTTTTTCTCTCACTGATAACTTTAAAAATACATGTACTTAAATCACTGTGATTTACCAAATTCCTCTTGAGGATTCAGCTGTGCTGAGGATACAGCAAGCAGAACCTCCACATCAGATGACAGGGAGCACTCAGCCGGGGGGTATGTGACTGTAAAACAGTACATAGAAGAATAAGAACAGGTTAGGCTATCACTGCATTCATATTTTTTTCAAACTACATACTGATTAACAAGTTATGAAATCAGACATAATATATTCCTGTTAAGTACTTGGTAATGTTTTCTACAATAGTGCCACTGAAAGATTTTGTATCTACTTTTCTATATGTATTTTTAAATATTGGACTATTTGAAACTCTCAACAATCAATTACAGTGTTCTAATTTGTTTTTTTTTGTTTTTTTCGTTCCGGCGCCGCTGTGAGTGGCAGCCTGTTGCAGCAGCTCCCGTTCGCGGTTTGAGTTTTTTTGAGTTTACTAGTTTGCTAGTGAAGTATAGTCGTTCTTTTTTTGCTATATATCTGTATGTATTTGCTATGTATTTTTAGTACTTGTTATTTTGCTATTTTTTGGCATCTTTGGAGTTTTTGGACATTTTGTTTATCGTTTATGGAGACAAGACTGCTGATGCCCTTAGAGACGGCGTCCATAGTTACCGCCGGCAGCCATGGTGACTCCATTGTTTACACCAGGGATCAGCTGTTAGCTCTCCGTCATACAGCGGTGCTACCACCCGGGGAGAGACCTGATGTGCCCCGCGAGCTTAGGAGGAGGAGACGGGGAAGCCGAGCGGGGGCTCAGCGCCGCGCCAGGAGAAGACGTTATACACCCGTCCTCCCATCGATTATCATGGGGAATGTAAGATCTATCACCAACAAGATGGACGAGCTGGCGGCGCTGACCCGGCATCAGAGGGAATACCGGGAGTGTAGCATCATGCTATTCACGGAGACTTGGCTAACCGCGCTAACTCCGGATACGGACGTTTCGGTGAATGGCTTCCAACTTTTTCGGGCGCACAGGACGATGGAGAGCGGTAAGAGGAAGGGAGGAGGGCTGGCAGTGTTTGTTGAGGACTGACGTGCTGACGTGCTCAGGTGAACGTATTGTCTCATTTCCGGTTACCGGTGTTTCTGTGTTACTGATTGCAAAGTTCGCTGCTCCAGCTAAACCCAGTTAATTTTGATATTTTCTTTACTATAGCGGTTAATTACCCGCTATACATTTAAGGATACAGTAGCTCTGTTTAAGCACTCATATCTGTCTCCTGTTAGCGACATTCCGCTAATCCCACAGTTGTTTACACGCTAGTTAGTTGCTAATTTAGCTCAGTTAGCGATGGCGTCTCTCTCTCCTTCTCCCTCCCCTGCTCTCTCTTGCTCGGTGTGTCAGATGTTTAGTTACTCCTCTGCCTCCTTTAGCGATAATGGTACGTGTAACAAATGTAGTTTATTCACCGCCTTGGAGGCGAGGCTCAGTGAGTTAGAGTCGCGGCTCCGCACCATGGAGAGTCAGTCAGCCGTAGCTAGCCAGCCCCCAGCCGGTGCGAGCCGACCAGAGGCAGCTTCTGCCAGCCGTCTCCCGGCAACTCCCGAGCAGCCGGGAAGCCAGGGAGGCTGGGTGACTGTCCGAAAGAAGCATAGCCCTAAACCAAAGCCCACAGTTCACCACCGACCCGTTCACGTTTCTAACAAGTTCTCTCCACTCAGCGACACACCCGCTGAGAAACCAACTCTGATTATTGGCAGCTCCATTTTGCGAAACGTGAAGTTAGCGACACCAGCGACCATAGTCAAATGCATCCCAGGGGCCAGAGCGGGCGACGTTCAATCCTATTTAAAACTGCTGGCTAAGGATAAACGTAAATATGCTAAGATTGTTATTCACGTCGGCGGTAATGACAGCCGATTGCGCCAATCGGAGGTCACGAAAATTAATGTGGAGTCGGTGTGTACATATGCAAAGACAATGTCGGACTCCGTAGTTTTCTCTGGGCCCCTGCCTAATCTTACTAGCGATGACATGTATAGCCGCATGTCGTCATTCAACCGCTGGTTGTCGAGGTGGTGTCCAGGTAATGATGTGGGCTTTGTAGATAATTGATAATTGATAATTAGATAATATCAGATCATAATATTGATTTATTTTGTCTTACTGAAACCTGGCTGTGTCACGATGAACATGTTAGCCTAAATGAATCCACTCCCCCCAGTCACATTAATACTCACATTCCTCGAGGCTCAGGCCGAGGAGGTGGAGTTGCAGCCATCTTCGACTCAAGCCTATTAATCAAACCCAAACCGAAACTAAATTATACCCTCGTTTGAAAGCCTTGTTCTTAGCCTTTCACACCCAACCTGGAAAACAGTACAGCCAATTCTATTTGTTATAGTGTACCGAGCTCCTGGACCGTATTCTGAATTTTTATCTGAATTCTCAGAGTTCTTATCAGGTTTAGTCCTTAAAACGGATAAAATAATTATTGTAGGTGATTTTAATATTCATGTGGATGTAGAAAATGATAGCCTTAGTGCTTCGTTTATCTCATTACTAGATTCGATTGGCTTCTGTCAGAGTGTACATAAACCCACTCACTGTTTTAACCACACCCTCGACCTTGTTCTTGTTTATGGCATTGAAATTGAACATCTAATAGTCTTTCCACAGAATTCTTTTTTTATCAGACCATTTTTTATTAACTTTTGAATTCCTATTACTGGACTACACGCCATTAGGCAAACATTCCTACACTAGATGTCTATCTGATAGTGCTGTAGCTAAATTTAAGGAAGTGATTCCATCGGCATTTAATTCAGTTCCATGTCTCAATATAACAGATGACTCATATGCTAACTTTAGTCCCTCCCAAATTGATCATCTTGTTGATAGTGCTGCAGGCTCACTACGAATAACACTCGACTCTATCGCCCCTCTAAAAAAGATAATAAAACAGAGGAGGTTAGCTCCATGAAGCCTGCCATAAAACCATAAAATTAAAACAAACATCATGCAGCAGAAAAGGAGTGCGTTCCACCAATCCTCTGGAAGAATCCCGCGTTTAGCCCTGGCAGATAGTCTTAAGAAAAATTTATAGGAGGCCCTCCATGTGCCAAGAGCAGCTTACTGCTCATCGTAATAGAAAATAAGAACAA
>SEMN01001701.1:0-32071 GCA_005408345.1 Macquaria australasica
CTTTATCACTAACACAATATCCCCAACTGAGCATATTTTATGCCAATTCAGTTCTCCATGAAGGGATGCCCAAACATATCTGCTCATATTTCTGATGTCTTTATTTGTTTCCCCCTAATTATATATTAATTTCTCCTTAAAATATTCTATTATCACATGTATCTATAGCTGAGCCATCAGTAGACTTTTTAAAAAGCATCAAAAGCCACTGAGTTTTCTCTTGATGAAACAATTCATGTTATTAAATTACCATAAGATGTCCAATATATATAATACCATTATTAAAGCTTTTTTTTTTTTTTAAATATTGAATATTTCTGTATTCGAAGTATATTTATTTGGAAAAATGGTGTTTGACATACCAACTTCCACGCAAGTAGTTTGTTTATGAAAATTAGATGATGTCAGGTTTCAGTTGGTATTTATAATTTAAATGATTTAAATATCACTGAATTACAATAATATCTTTGCTGGATATAACTAACATCACTCATTTGATTTTATATTTAAATTTCACGTGGAATGTCCTAGCTAGTTTGAGTCCATTTCTCAAACATTTGCAGCAGCTGTTTACGGCAACACAGGCAGGTGGTGCTGCAGGGTATCAGGTGAGTTCTAATGTCACAGTGAACTGGTTGTAACTTCACAAGTTGATTGAAAAACAAATAAGCCTACAAATGGAAGTTTTAGAGATTGTTTAATGGAAAGTGTCAGTTCATTAGGGAGGCTTACTTTGTCTCTATCATGCTGTGATTTTACACCCACTTAAGGTTATATATATTTATATGTTTATATATATATATGTATATTTTAATTTGACATGCTTGTATTCTGATCATTCGGAAGATTGGAGCAAAGAGCACACTATTCCATGTTTTACTGTACTGTTTAAGTCAAATTCCTCAACTATCTGGATATATTTCATACAGGCAATTCTGAATTGGGACTGTAAGTCGACAATATGTTTTAATATTTGTTTGCCAAGCACCTACAATTTGGACTATTTTTAAAGTATTTTAAGCAGTAGTTTAAAGTAGTATTACCACTGCAAGTGAACATAGGCATGTTGAGTTAAATACATATTGGTTCTAAATATGATTATAGCACGTGATACTCTATTATTTTAATTTAAACACATACTGAAAATATTATGTGTGGACTCATCGATATAACAGGGTTCAATTGTCATTAGTCTAATTTTTATGCCAATAATTATAATAATTTTAACTTTAACAACTTCCTTGAAGTTGGCCACATCATGAATGGACCTCCAGGACTGTTTATCCATGCGCAGCAGACCAACTCAACTCTGGTTATGAGCCTATCATCTGCTGCCAACTAAGAGTCCCTGTGTGTACAGCATTGATAACAGTGTATTAATGCATAATTGGTATCCTCCCTCGTCTAGGGATCTATGTTGGAATTCATTTCAACAGGTAGTTGTGCCTCAGAAATTTCGCCCTCAAGTCCTCAGCCTTGCACATGATGATAGTTTTTCTGGTCATTTAGGAATAAAAAAAGATTTACCATCACATCTTGCGCTATTTCTTTTGGCCAGGTTTAAAAGCCAGTGTGACCAAGTGCTGTAGTTCTTGCCATATCTGTCAGGTTAGCGGTAAACCAAACCAGGTTATTCCCCCTGCTCCACGGCAACCAATTCCAGTGATAGGAGAACCTTTGAACATATAATCCTTGATTGTGTTGGTGGGCTCCCCAAAACAAAATCACAACATCATCATTTTGACCTTGATGTGCACTGCCACACAATATCCTGTGGCAAACCAGGGGAAACAGCCAAGCTCATCCAGCACAGGAGGCGGGTCCCCAAGCTTAGATTGGGGGAGGTGATAGAGGGAGTGTTTTACCCTGTCCATGTATTGCAGCCTCTGGGCACGTGGAATTGGTCCCACCTGCAAGCCATCAGGTAATCAGGGGAGGCAGCTACTCGTCAAGCTGCCAGGCAACATAAGAGTGGCAGTTTGGACACAGTGTGGAGGTGCTTCGCCCAGAGGCTGGCAGGAGGAGTATTGACCAGGAAAAGACCAACCGGATTAAGAACAAGGGTAAATACAAGGACTTACGGCTCTTTCTCTGCTTTGCTCCCCAGGAAGGCAGGACAACCCTACGCTGAAGAAGGCCCCAGAGAAAAAGATCCTGGACGGGAGGAACCTTCAGTTAAAGTTTGACCCCCTCCCCTCTCCCCTGAATTCCTTATTAAAGGACACTTTTTGTTTATGTCAGCTGTCTCCAAGTCTCCTCTTTTATTGTGAATCTTGCCTCTGAATCCCCTGGGTTGCCACAATCCCGAAACTATTATGCACGCTCAAGGCCAAAGCCCTTGTAAATTTCTTCTCCAGTTTTGGCTTGCCAAAATCCATTCAGACAGACCAAGGTTCCAATTTTATGTCAAAACTCTTCACTCAAGTCATACCCTCGCTGTCCATGAATCACCAACAATCCATTGCACATCATCCTCAGTCCCAAGGTGCAAATTTCAGAAATTTCCAAGTTGGTGACAAAGTACTGGCTCTCCTTCCAATTCCTGGTTCTGCCCTTAAGGCAAAGTTTTGTGGTCCCTATGTAGTGGAAAATAAATTGAGTGAAACTGACTATGTTGTCGGTAACCCTGATCATAATAGAAAGTCCTGTGTGTGTCACAATAATATGCTGAAGTCATATTTCACTCATGATTTTGCTGTAGTTATTCCTTCATCATCCATTGTGTACACCATTGCGCCTGTACCTCCTTCTCAATACTGTCCTGAGAGTGATGGCTTGAACCTTGCTTTATTTAAAATCCCATTTGCATTTGCATCATTTGGAAGATTAAGCCCAGGAAGATGTCAGTCGTTTACACTCCGTCCAGCACCACATGATATGGATATTGGTGACCATCTCCTTATTAAACAGCTGGCTTATTGCGTTAACCCTGCTAAACGTGCACTTCTCCAGCTGGAGGTTACCTGCTTCCTGGAAATGGTGTTAGCTGTCCCCATGTCCTGTGCGTGGAGTTCTCCGTGTCTGCTTGTGCCCAAACCTGACATGTTTTTGCACAGACTTTCAAAAAGTAAATGGAGTAACAAAAGCTGACTTGTATCCTCTACCCCAAATGGAGGATTGTATGGACAGGGTTTGTTCAGATAAATTCGTCATCAAACTTGATCCACTAAAGGGTTATTGGCAAGTCCCTTTAACCCCTTGTGTGTCTGAGATTTCCGCCTTTGTCACCCCCGACAACCTTCTACAGTACACAGTCATGGCATTTGCTGGAGGTGGATGTCAGTGCCAGGGGGAGTGGTGCTGTCCCTTCTCTCTCTCTCTCTCTCTCCCCTTTCCCACCTATCTCTTTCTCTCTCAACCCAACAGGTCAAGGCAGATGACGAGCCACCCAGAGCCTGAGTCTGCTCGAGGTGTCTGCATGTTAAAAGTGAGTTTTTCATTGCCACTGTTGCCAAGTGCATGCTCATGGTGGGGATTATTGGGTCTCTGTATTTTATGTATGGTTTATACCTGCTATATATAAAAAGTGCCCTGAGATAACGTCTGTTATGATTTGGCTCTGTATAAATAAAATAAAAATTAATTGAATTGCTGCAAGAGTATTGATCACCCAATTTGCTACTCTGAAAAAACGCTGCAGCACTTTGAAGTTTATGTTGGCTCAAGTTCATTGTTCATTGCCATGTACACAGATCACAACCCTCTTGTTTTTTGGCACAAAAGAGAAGTTTTCATTTAATGAGTAAATGGCAAGTTCCTAAGATGTAAACATTATTATTATTAAACATTATTGATAAACATTATTCTTGTTTTGGTGGCCTTAAGTCTTTTTCAACTGTCTATTAAAATGCATCTTTTATTGTGAGAGCCATCATGGAAAATTAACTCCGACAGTGGTTGATGCTTGTTTTGATTCTGGTGGTAACACTGAGTTTGGGGTGATTTAAGACCAACGCATCTCTTAGACCAGGGGTGTCAAACTCAAGGCCCGCGGGCCAGAACCGGCCCGCCAGAGGGTCCAATCCGGCCCACTAGATGACTTTGCAAAGTGTGAAAATAGCAGAGAAGTCATTAATTCCAATTTTTCAATAAAATGCACTGCTATTCCTACTGTGCTGTCCTAATAAGCACTGCAGGCACCAAGCCTTTCTGGCAGAAAGCCCTGAAGGCTAACATCTCCCGCATGCCAGTAGCAGGCCCTATGCTGGATATGCTAAATAGATCCCACGTGCTTAATACACTGTACGTGGCACAACGCTGTCAAGCAAAGGCTACTGTTCATGCAGGAGCAACCAGTGGAAAATGTCTTTGTCAAAGAGGAGAAAAGTGGACACAGAGTGTCGGGTTTTCCAAGAAAACGTTTCGTGCCTTTGAAGGTCCACTGTGATTTGTAAATTGTAATGCACATAATGACAGTAGACATATTGTTGAAATTGCACTTATTTTTCTTAAGACATCTCAGGCTGTTCATCATCTGTTTTGTACATGTATTGTTAATTAATTGTGAACATTTTCAGAATGTACTTCTTCACATAAAAGAAAGGGAAGAATCTGGAGGTGATATTATTTAGAGATTATTATGCCATGGTTTTACTGGTCCGGCCCACTTGAGATGAAATTGGGCTGTATGTGGCCCATGAACTAAAATGAGTTTGACACCCCTGTCTTAGACTGTCTGGCAATATTTGAATAAATAACAATGTCATAGCCAAAGTGAACTATGTACCACTCCCATTTCTCTCTTTCTGAACAAACCTGATTCACTGCCACAACAAAGGCTGAGACTGGCTGATTGTAAGACGCTATTGTGAAATCGCATATGAAATCACATGGTAGGGTTTGACTGTGTGTGAACATCACCATCACCAAGGCTTTAATTAAAGCTCCTGACATTAAACATGTCATGACACACCCACCAAAACTGCAAAACATCACACAAGAGACTATTTAAATGCTTCAAATATTTTGTATTTTGACCATTGCAAAGTTTCTTACAGAAATTGTACAACCTACAAGAACTCTCACAGAATACATGATTACATAAATGCATTGTATAAATAAGAAAATTGACAGTGCATTGTTTTGATGTATACTGTATATCACCATCTTTAATAAAACTATATGCATTGCTTCAGGGTTGGGGTGTGCAGCCCAGCTGCACGTTTTCCATCATTCAATTTAAGACACGTTCCCTTTACAATGTGCTCTCTGTGGAGCTGTTATGTTGCTACGCTAGCAAGTGAAACCTAAACATGAATTGTACATTTGGAGAGTACAGAAATGTTTAGTTAATTTTAAGGTCAAAGTAAAACAACAGCATATTGAATAGACCTATCTTGATGAAGACTCATTTCACAGTCCAGTTTGAAATCTAGCTTTCATATTTCTCAATCTGCATGTTTTAAAATAAACTGCATTCAGACAATGGTGAGAGTGATTTTATGGTTTTACTTTCCAATGTGGCTGATTTTACTTGTTTAGGGAACAAGACTAAAGAAGACAGCAGTAGTTAAATGTTGCAATAGCACAGTGCTCAGTGAAGAAAGGTGCATTTGTACATTAATAGTGCATTTATTTTCTGAAATCCCCAGGCTTAATATAAAGTGTTGTTATATGTTTGGCTTATTATTCTAGTGATGATTCAATGGACCAGGTACTTAAAGTTCTGACACAGAAACATGTTCAGTTTGACAGACATACCTAATCCACTGTCATTAATGTGTAAAAACTAATTTGATAGATCATCCAAAACCAGACAAGACCGAAGACAATTATGAATCTTGGATTTTTACTGACAACAGTCCTTTTTCATACCAGTGATGGCAGTCATGTTCTGATGGCAATTCAAATGGAAATCAGCATTGATGCTATTGCTGGCTTGACAGTAGCCATGACAACAGTACCAGGCAGGATGCAGTGACGAGACTGATCTTGTGGCTTACTCCACTTGAAACTGTAAATAAGGAGAAATGGAAACAAAACATAAGTTTAATAAACAGTTGTGCAACTTTTTGATATTTTTGATCAAGTAGCACACAATATTGCTTACATATGCCATTCACGTAGATGGAGCTGCCTTCAATGTCGAAGCCGGTGACGTTTGAAGCTGCACTCATCAAAACACTCGCAATCTGAGTGTTATTAGGAACAGATGTGCTTTCAAAGCTAAGGTTCATGTCATTGATGATGGATCCATTTCTGCAGAAGGAGAAACAATAAATGCTGTTTGAAATATCGGATTTAGGCCACTACCCTTAAATTGTAACACGATAAGTCTTAAGAAATTACCTGAATGACACCACGTCCAAGGACTTGAAGGAGGAAGGAAATGCTCTTTGGAAACTAGGTTCAAGCTGCAGAAACAGAAAACAAATTGTATTTAAACACTCTTTGCCGTACATTGAACTGTGTGCATATGAGATACGTTGTACAGCAAGGTGGAGGTATAGTATTATTTGTCTTGATATATTCCCCTTGATGTCTCTGTCATCAATTCTATGACTGTCTAGCAAGCATGAAGATGAATGTTTCCTAATTTTCCTGTTTGCATTTTTCTTGTGTTTTCTGTGCTTTCTGTAGTGCAGATAACAAACTGAGGCATAGAGACAGACAGACAGGAGGGGAACATTTTGGGCACTACTGGGTTTAAAGAATAGATTAACTATTAACCTTTTACACTAACATTAAGTTTCTACATGTGTATTCCTGCGTAGTGTTCACATGTTTTCAACTTGTATTTGTTCCCTTTCCTGGTGGAGAAAGTTTCTACTTAGGAAATTGTCCAGGACCATTTTCAAGTTTACATAACATGTTTTATCATATACAGTATAAGTATTGAAGTTTAGCATGCCTTAATGCCCATTCTTCTTAGTGCTTGGAACTTGCCAAATGCCTCGTTGTAACAAGATGAGCAGCAGCCCATGGTAGTACACAAAAATATATTTCCAAGATGTAGCATCATTGAGGAAATGGAAGAATAATTGTTAAGCCTATTGAAGGTAATATACATTACATTATTTACGTTACATTTTATGACACTTGTTTTTAATGATAACTTTGATAACACTTTATTATACAGCCTGCGATTTACAGTGTAAAATCCTTGTATGGATCAGGTACCAGTAAAGTACTTACTGCAGTAGGAAGTGGTTAGTATCTTCTTGGTACCTAATTCACACAACACAATTACGCTGTAAATCAGGAGCTGTATTATAAAGTGTTACCATAACATTTCAGTTCTTTGTGTGGGGGCTTGAGCTCTCTGATAAAATAATTCAGTAGGTGTACCAGCAGATTTTATTCCAAGGGTGAGATTTACCTGTGTCTTTATCATTGAAGCTCGATTTGTGAAAGCCGCAGATGATGGATTCAGCAAGTCGCTTGTAAATGTGTTTAGACGAGATCTAAAAGTCACACTTGTTGTAATGAGTGCTACAGTTGAAGGTGCTGCAGTTGTAGGTGCAACAGTTGTAGGTGCGGCAGTTGTAGGTGCTACAGTTGCAGGTGCTGCAGTTGTGGGTACAACAGTTGTAGGTGTGGCAGTTGTAGATGCAGCTGGAACTGGACCGTCTGTAAAAACATGTTTTTAAAAGAAAAAGTAAAAAAGTATCCATGCCCAAACCAAAATGATTTCTTTATCCTTGTTTGAAGTGGAACTGACTTTGGAACCACTTTCACAGACTTTTAACAGCCATCATAAAAGGTTTAGGAAGAGTTGGCTTTACAGATTTTTTTGCATCTTATCCAGTTCTAAAGTTGATCATTTAAAAAAAAAAAAAAACAACTTAAAGTTAAAAACAAATTATTTACAAAACAAGCATTCTGGCTGAATACAGGGTAGCTTAGAGAATAGCTCATCCTGCCCCACAATCCACTGCTGAATGGATGGATTGGACTGTACAACACTGATAAACTTAGCTGTAGTAACATTATTTTGTTGTTGACTTATTTAAAAGCAGAGCAGAACAGAACGTTGTTTCAAATGTTTTACATACTGATTAGAGTGAAACATTGCGCCGTGTCTACTTACCCAATGTTACGACTGAGGTGGGATTTATGCTTATGTTGAAGCTATTGTTGGAATTATTTACAGCTTCAAGAAAGACTTGAGCAATGACATTATTCTGTGGAAGTTCTGCAGTAGGAGTAGTCCGATTGAACACAATCCCCATTTCTACCAGAGTTCCGTCCACTCGTGTTTGAGGTGCACCAGGGCTATATTATGAAACAAAATGGGACAAGAAACGATTCTGTTGCTTTGTGTCATGTACCAATTTTAAGACCGTATTACTGAATATAATGCAAAGTCAGTGAACCACTGTAAAAATGTTTTTACCTGAACTTTCTCACAAAGCAGTGGTCAAAGTGATTACCAAATCTTCCTCTGTATATGACAGTGCACTGCAAAAAGAAAAGATAATTGAAAGACTTTGAGTAGCTTTCAAGCACAATTGTCTTTGAATTTAAACGGAAATGCAAATTTCACCGAAATTAATTTTCAAATTAACAGATTTGTCAGCTTAAATATTCTGTCCAATCACTCATTCACAACACTGACACAGTCAATAAAAAATGAATTCAATTTGAAATTCTACTCACCGTTGATACAACTCGTTGTTCAAGATCTTTGTATTGACTGCTGTTGGGGTCAGTAAGGTTACCTGAAAACGGTTCTTCTTGCAAGTCTGCTGAGATAGTATAAATAGGTTCAACGGTGGCAGTTGTTGCCACAACTGTTGTTACAACAGGCATTGTTGTGGCAGCTGTTGTTGTTACAGCAAGTGTTGCTGCAGCAGATGTTGTTACAACAGGTGTTGTTGTTGTAGCAACAGTTGTTGTCATAGCATGCGTTGTTGCCGCAGCTGTTGTTACAGGAGGTGTTCTTGTTGAAGCAGTTGTTGTAGTTATGGCAGCTGTTGTTGCAGCAGGTGTTGTTGTGACGGCAGTTGTGGTTATTGTTGCAGTGGTCGTCACAGACGGTGTTGTTGTTTTCGCAAGAGTTGTTGTTGTCGTAGGCATTGCTGTTGTGGAAGCTGTTGTTGCAGCAGGTGTTGTTGTAGCAGGTGTTGTTACTGCATGCGTTGTTGTCACAGCAGCTGTTGTTGTTACAGCAGGTGTTGTTGTTGCCTCAGATGCTGTTTTTGCCACAGCTGTTGTTGCTTCAGAAGCTGTGGTTGTTGCCTCAGTTTTTGTTGTTGTTTCAGCTGTTGTTGTTGCCTCAGATATTGTTGTTCCCTCAGATGTTGTTGTTACCATAGCTGTTGTTGTGTCAGCAGCTGTGGTTGTTGCCTCAGTTGTTGTTGGTGAAGCTGTTGTTGTTTCCTCTGTTGTTCTTGCAGCAGCTGTTGTTGCCTCAGATGTTGTTTTTGTCACAGCTGTGGTTGCTGTCTTAGTTGTTTCAGCTGTTGTTGTTGCCTCACTTGTTGTTGGTGAAGCTGTTGTTGTTGTAGCAGCTGTGGTTGTTGCCTCACTTGCTGTTGTTGTTTCAGCTGTTGTTGTTGCCTCAGATGTTGATGTTGCCACA
Source organism: Macquaria australasica (assembly GCA_005408345.1). NCBI lineage: Eukaryota > Metazoa > Chordata > Actinopteri > Centrarchiformes > Percichthyidae > Macquaria > Macquaria australasica. The sequence goes on from SEMN01001701.1 coordinate 9,524, forward strand.
GCTGCTGTTGTTGCCTCAGTTGTTGTTGTTGCAGCAACTGTGGTTGTTGATTCAGCTGTTGTTGTTTCAGCTGTTGTTGTCGCCACAGGTGTTTTTGTTGTCTCAGTTGTTGTTGTTGTTTCAGCTGTTGTTGTTGCCTCTGTTGTTGTTGCAGCAGCTGTTGTTGCCTCAGTTGTTGTTGGTGAAGGTGTTGTTGCCTCTGTTGTTGCTTCAGCAGCTGTGGTTATTGTCTCAGTTGTTGTTGTTTCAGCTGTTGTTGTTGCCTCAGTTATTCCTGTTGCCACAGGTGTTTTTTTGTCAGCAGCTGTGGTTGTTGCCTCACTTGTTGCCTCTGTTGTTGTTGCAGGAAGCGTTGTTGTATCAGAAAGCGTTGTCGTTTCAGCTGTTTCTGTTGCTACAGGTGTTGTTGTTGTTTCAGTTGTTGTTGTTGTTTCAGCTATTGTTGTTGCCTCAGATGTTGTTGTTCCCTCAGATGTTGTTGTTTCAGCAGCTGAGGTTGTTGCCTCAGTTGTTGTTGGTGAATTTGTTGTTGTTGCCTCTGTTGTTGTTGCAGGAAGCGTTGTTGTATCAGAAAGCGTGGTTGTATCAGAAAGAGTTGTTGTTTCAGCTGTTGCTGTTGCCACAGGTGTTGTTGTTGTCTCAGTTGTTGTTGGTGAAGCTATTGTTGTTGCCTCAGATGTTCCTGTTGCCACAGCAGTTGTTGTGTCAGCAGCTGTGGTTGTTGCCTCAGTTGTTGTTGTTGCAGCAACTTTGGTTGTTGCTTCAGTTGTTGATGTTTCAGCTGTTGTTGTCGCCACAGGTGTTGTTGTTGTCTCAGTTGTTGTTGTTGTTTCAGCTATTGTTGTTTCAGCAGATGTGGTTGTTGCCACAGGTGTTGTTGTTGCAGCAGCTGTTGTTTCCTCAGTTGCTGTTGGTGATGCTGTTGTTGTTGCCACAGATGTTGTTGTTGCCTCAGATGTTCCTGTTGCCACAGCTGTTGTTGTGTCAGCAGCTGTTGTTGTTGCCTCAGTTGTTGTTGTTTCAGCTGTTGTTGTTGTTGTTTCAGCTGTTGTTGTCGCCACAGATGCTTTTGATGTCGCAGTTGTTGTTGTTTCAGCTACTGTTGTTGCAGCAGCTGTTGTTGCAGCAGCTGTTGTTGCCTCAGTTGTTGGTGAAGCTGTTATTGCCTCTGTTGTTGTTGGTGATGCTGTTTTTGTTGCCTCAGATGTTATTGTTGCCACAGCTGTTTGTGTTTCAGCAGCTGAGGATGTTGATTCAGTTGTTGCCTCTGTTGTTGTTGCAGGAAGCGTTGTTGTATCAGAAAGCATTGTCGTTTCAGCTGTTTCTGTTGCTACAGGTGTTGTTGTTGTTTCAGTTGTTGTTGTTGTCTCAGCTATTGTTGTTGCCTCAGATGTTGTTGTTCCCTCAGATGTTGTTGTTTCAGCATCTGAGGTTGTTGCCTCAGTTGTTGGTGAATTTGTTGTTGTTGCCTCTGTTATTGTTGCAGGAAGCGTTGTTGTATCAGAAAGCATGGTTGTATCAGAAAGCGTTGTTGTTTCAGCTGTTGTTGTTGCCACAGGTGTTATTGTTGTCTCAGTTGTTGTTTCAGCTGTTGTTGTTGCTTGAGATGTTGTTGTTTCAGCAGCTGAGGTTGTTGCCTCAGTTGTTGTTGGTGAAGCTGTTGCTGTTTCCTCTGTTGTTGTTGCAGGAAGCGTTGTTGTATCAGAAAGCGTTGTTGTTTCAGCTGTTGTTGTTTCCACAGGTGTTGTTGTTGTCGCAGCTGTTGTTGTTGCCTCAGATGTTGTTGTTCCCTCAGTTGTTGTTGTTGTTTCAGCTGTTGTTGTTGCCTCAGATGTTCCTGTTGCCACAGCTGTTGTTGTGTAAGCAGCAGTGGTTGTTGCCTCAGTTGTTGTTGTTGCAGCAACTGTGTTTGTTTCCTCAGTTGTTGATGTTTCAGCTGTTGTTGTTGTTTCAGCTGTTGTCGCCACAGGTGTTGTTGTTGTTTCAGCTGTTGTTGTTTCAGCAGATGTGGTTGTTGTTGTTTCAGCAAATGTGGTTGTTGCTTCAGACAATGATGTTGTTTCAGCAGCTGTTGTTGTTACCACAGGTGTTGTTGTTGCAGCAGTTGTTGTTTCCTCAGTTGTTGTTCGTGAAGCTGTTGTTTCAGCTGTTGTTTTTTCAGCAGCTGTAGTTGTTGCCTCAGTCGTTGTTGTTGCAGCACCTGTGGTTGTTGCCTCAGTTGTTGTTGTTTCAGCTGTTGTTGTCGCCACAGATGTTGTTGGCTCAGTTGTTGTTGGTGAAGGTGTTGTTGTTGCCTCTGTTGTTGTTACCTGAGATGTTGTTGTTGCCTCAGTTGTTGTTCGTGAAGCTGTTGTTTCAGCTGTTGTTGTTTCAGCAGCTGAGGAAGTTGCCTCAGTTGTTGTTGGTGAAGCTGTTGTTGTTGCCTCTGTTGTTGTTGCAGGAAGCGTTGTTGTTTCAGAAAACATGGTTGTATCAGAAAGCGTTGTTGTTTCAGCTGTTGCTGTTGCAACAGGTGTTGTTGTTGTCTCAGTTGTTGTTGGTGAACCTGTTGTTGTTGCCTCAGATGTTCCTGTTGCCACAGCTGTTGTTGTGTCAGCGGCTGTGGTTGTTGCCTCAGTTGTTGTTGTTGCAGAAATTGTGGTTGTTGCCTCAGTTGTTAATGTTTCAGCTGTTGTTGTTGTTGCCACAGGTGTTGTTGTTGTCTCAGTTGTTGTTTCAGCTGTTGTTGTTGCCTGAGATGTTGTTGTTTCAGCAGCTGAGGTTGTTGCCTCAAATGTTGATGGTGAAGCTGTTGTTGTTTCCTCTGTTGTTGTTGCAGGAAGCGTTGTTGTATCAGAAAGCGTTGTTGTTTCAGCTGTTGTTGTTTCCACATGTGTTGTTGTCGCAGCTGTTGTTGTTGCCTCAGATGTTGTTGTTGCCTCAGTTGTTGTTGTTTCAGCTGTTGTTGTTGCCTCAGATGTTCCTGTTGCCACAGCTGTTGTTGTGTCAGCAGCAGTGGTTGTTGCCTCAGTTGTTGATGTTTCAGCTGTTGTTGTTGTTTCAGCTGTTGTCGCCACAGGTGTTGTTGTTGTCTCATTTGTTGTTGTTTCAGCTGTTGTTGTTTCAGCAGATGTGGTTGTTGCCTCAGTTGTTGTTGTTTCAGCAAATGTGGTTGTTGCTTCAGAAGATGATGTTGTTTCAGCAGCTGTTGTTGTTACCACAGGTGTTGTTGTTGCAGCAGTTGTTGTTTCCTCAGTTGTTGTTCGTGAAGCTGTTGTTTCAGCTGTTGTTTTTTCAGCAGCTGTAGTTGTTGCCTCAGTTGTTGTTGTTGCAGCACCTGTGGTTGTTGCCTCAGTTGTTGTTGTTTCAGCTGTTGTTGTTGCCAAAGATGTTGTTGGCTCAGTTGTTGTTGGTGAAGGTGTTGTTGTAACCTCTGTTGTTGTTGCAGCAGAAGCTGTTGTTGCCTCAGTTGTTGTTGTTGTTTCAGCAGCTGAGGAAGTTGCCTCAGTTGTTGTTGGTGAAGCTGTTGTTGTTGCCTCTGTTGTTGTTGCAGGAAGCGTTGTTGTTTCAGAAAACATGGTTGTATCAGAAAGCGTTGTTGTTTCAGCTGTTGCTGTTGCAACAGGTGTTGTTGTCTCAGTTGTTGTTGGTGAACCTGTTGTTGATGCCTCAGATGTTCTTGTTTCCACAGCTGTTGTTGTGTCAGCAGCTGTGGTTGTTGCCTCAGATGTTGTTGTTGCAGAAACTGTGTTTGTTGCCTCAGTTGTTGATGTTTCAGCTGTTGTTGTTGTTTCAGCTGTTGTTGTTGCCACAGGTGTTGTTGTTGTCTCAGTTGTTGTTTCAGCTGTTGTTGTTGCCTGAGATGTTGTTGTTCCCTCAGCAGTTGCTGTTTCAGCAGCTGAGGTTGTTGCCTCAGTTGTTGTTGGTGAAGCTGTTGTTGTTTCCTCTGTTGTTGTTGCAGGAAGCGTTGTTGTATCAGAAAGCGTTGTTGTTTCAGCTGTTGTTGTTTCCACATGTGTTGTTGTTGTCGCAGCTGTTGTTGTTGCCTCAGATGTTGTTGTTCCCTCAGTTGTTGTTGATGTTTCAGCTGTTGTTGTTGCCTCAGATGCTCCTGTTGCCACAGCTGTTGTTGTGTCAGCAGCAGTGGTTGTTGCAGCAACTGTGGTTGTTTCCTCAGTTGTTGATGTTTCAGCTGTTGTTGTTTCAGCTGTTGTCGCCACAGGTGTTGTTGTTGTCTCAGTTGTTGTTGTTTCAGCCGTTGTTGTTTCAGCAGATGTGGTTGTTGCCTCAGTTGTTGTTGTTTCAGCAAATGTGGTTGTTGCTTCAGACGATGATGTTGTTTCAGCAGCTGTTGTTGTTACCACAGGTGTTGTTGTTGCAGCAGTTGTTGTTTCCTCAGTTGTTGTTCGTGAAGCTGTTGTTTCAGCTGTTGTTTTTTCAGCAGATGTCGTTGTGGCCTCAGTTGTTGTTGTTTCAGCAAATGTGGTTGTTGCTTCAGACGATGATGTTGTTTCAGCAGCTGTTGTTGTTACCTCAGTTGTTGTTGTTGCAGCACCTGTGGTTGTTGCCTCAGTTGTTGTTGTTTCAGTTGTTGTTGTCGCCACAGATGTTGTTGGCTCAGTTGTTGTTGGTGAAGGTGTTGTTGTTGCCTCTGTTGTTGTTGCAGCAGCAGCTGTTGTTGCCTCAGTTGTTGTTGTTGCCTTAGATGTGGCTGTTGCCACATCTGTTGTTGATTCAGCAGCTGAGGAAGTTGCCTCTGTTGTTGTTGCTGAAGCTGTTGTTGTTGCCTCTGTTGTTGTTGCAGGAAGCGTTGTTGTTTCAGTTGTTGCTGTTGCAACAGGTGTTGTTGTCTCATTTGTTGTTGGTGAACCTGTTGTTGTTGCCTCAGATGTTCTTGTTGCCACAGCTGTTGTTGTGTCAGCAGCTGTGGTTGTTGCCTCAGATGTTGTTGTTGCAGAAACTGTGTTTGTTGCCTCAGTTGTTGATGTTTCAGCTGTTGTTGTTGTTTCAGCTGTTGTTGTTGCCACAGGTGTTGTTGTTGTCTCAGTTGTTGTTTCAGCTGTTGTTGTTGCCTGAGATGTTGTTGTTCCCTCAGCGGTTGCTGTTTCAGCAGCTGAGGTTGTTGCCTCAGTTGTTGTTGGTGAAGCTGTTGTTGTTGCCTCTGTTGTTGTTGCAGGAAGCGTTGTTGTATCCGAAAGCGTTGTCGTTTCAGCTGTTGTTGTTTCCACAGGTGTTGTTGTTGTCGCAGCTGTTGTTGTTGCCTCAGATGTTGTTGTTCCCTCAGTTGTTGTTGTTGTTTCAGCTGTTGTTGTTGCCTCAGATGTTCCTGTTGCCACAGCTGTTGTTGTGTCAGCAGCAGTGGTTGTTGCCTCAGTTGTTGTTGTTGCAGCAACTGTGGTTGTTTCCTCAGTTGTTGATGTTTCAGCTGTTGTCGCCACAGGTGTTGTTGTTGTTTCAGCTGTTGTTGTTTGAGCAGATGTGGTTGTTGCCTCAGTTGTTGTTGTTTCAGCAAATGTGGTTGTTGCTTCAGACAATGATGTTGTTTCAGCAGCTGTTGTTGTTACCACAGGTGTTGTTGTTGCAGCAGTTGTTGTTTCCTCAGTTGTTGTTCGTGAAGCTGTTGTTTCAGCTGTTGTTTTTTCAACAGCTGTAGTTGTTGCCTCAGTTGTTGTTGTTGCAGCACCTGTGGTTGTTGCCTCAGTTGTTGTTGTTTCAGCTGTTGTTGTCGCCACAGATGTTGTTGGCTCAGTTGTTGTTGGTGAAGGTGTTGTTGTTGCCTCTGTTGTTGTTGCAGCAGCAGCTGTTGTTGCCTCAGTTGTTGTTGTTGTTTCAGCAGCTGAGGAAGTTGCCTCAGTTGTTGTTGGTGAAGCTGTTGTTGTTGCATCTGTTGTTGTTGCAGGAAGCGTTGTTTCAGAAAACATGGTTGTATCAGAAAGCGTTGTTGTTTCAGCTGTTGCTGTTGCAACAGGTGTTGTTGTCTCAGTTGTTTTTGGTGAACCTGTTGTTGTTGCCTCAGATGTTCTTGTTTCCACAGCTGTTGTTGTGTCAGCAGCTGTGGTTGTTGCCTCAGATGTTGTTGTTGCAGAAACTGTGGTTGTTGCCTCAGTTGTTGATGTTTCAGCTGTTGTTGTTGTTTCAGCTGTTGTTGTTGCCACAGGTGTTGTTGTTGTCTCAGTTGTTGTTTCAGCTGTTGTTGTTGCCTGAGATGTTGTTGTTCCCTCAGCGGTTGCTGTTTCAGCAGCTGAGGTTGTTGCCTCAGTTGTTGTTGGTGAAGCTGTTGTTGTTGCCTCTGTTGTTGTTGCAGGAAGCGTTGTTGTATCAGAAAGCATGGTTGTATCAGAAAGCGTTGTTGTTTCAGCTGTTGCAACAGGTGTTGTTGTTGTCTCAGTTGTTGTTGGTGAACCTGTTGTTGTTGCCTCAGATGTTCCTGTTGCCACAGCTGTTGTTGTGTCAGCGGCTGTGGTTGTTGCCTCAGTTGTTGTTGTTGCAGAAATTGTGGTTGTTGCCTCAGTTGTTAATGTTTCAGCTGTTGTTGTTGTTGCCACAGGTGTTGTTGTTGTCTCAGTTGTTGTTTCAGCTGTTGTTGTTGCCTGAGATGTTGTTGTTTCAGCAGCTGAGGTTGTTGCCTCAGTTGTTGACGGTGAAGCTGTTGTTGTTTCCTCTGTTGTTGTTGCAGGAAGCGTTGTTGTATCAGAAAGCGTTGTTGTTTCAGCTGTTGTTGTTTCCACATGTGTTGTTGTTGTCGCAGCTGTTGTTGTTGCCTCAGATGTTGTTGTTGCCTCAGTTGTTGTTGTTGTTTCAGCTGTTGTTGTTGCCTCAGATGTTCCTGTTGCCACAGCTGTTGTTGTGTCAGCAGCAGTGGTTGTTGCCTCAGTTGTTGATGTTTCAGCTGTTGTTGTTGTTTCAGCTGTTGTCGCCACAGGTGTTGTTGTTGTCTCATTTGTTGTTGTTTCAGCTGTTGTTGTTTCAGCAGATGTGGTTGTTGCCTCAGTTGTTGTTGTTTCAGCAAATGTGGTTGTTGCTTCAGAAGATGATGTTGTTTCAGCAGCTGTTGTTGTTACCACAGGTGTTGTTGTTGCAGCAGTTGTTGTTTCCTCAGTTGTTGTTCGTGAAGCTGTTGTTTCAGCTGTTGTTTTTTCAGCAGCTGTAGTTGTTGCCTCAGTTGTTGTTGTTGCAGCACCTGTGGTTGTTGCCTCAGTTGTTGTTGTTTCAGCTGTTGTTGTTGCCAAAGATGTTGTTGGCTCAGTTGTTGTTGGTGAAGGTGTTGTTGTAACCTCTGTTGTTGTTGCAGCAGAAGCTGTTGTTGCCTCAGTTGTTGTTGTTGTTTCAGCAGCTGAGGAAGTTGCCTCAGTTGTTGTTGGTGAAGCTGTTGTTGTTGCCTCTGTTGTTGTTGCAGGAAGCGTTGTTGTTTCAGAAAACATGGTTGTATCAGAAAGCGTTGTTGTTTCAGCTGTTGCTGTTGCAACAGGTGTTGTTGTCTCAGTTGTTGTTGGTGAACCTGTTGTTGATGCCTCAGATGTTCTTGTTTCCACAGCTGTTGTTGTGTCAGCAGCTGTGGTTGTTGCCTCAGATGTTGTTGTTGCAGAAACTGTGGTTGTTGCCTCAGTTGTTGATGTTTCAGCTGTTGTTGTTGTTTCAGCTGTTGTTGTTGCCACAGGTGTTGTTGTTGTCTCAGTTGTTGTTTCAGCTGTTGTTGTTGCCTGAGATGTTGTTGTTCCCTCAGCGGTTGCTGTTTCAGCAGCTGAGGTTGTTGCCTCAGTTGTTGTTGGTGAAGCTGTTGTTGTTGCCTCTGTTGTTGTTGCAGGAAGCGTTGTTGTATCAGAAAGCATGGTTGTATCAGAAAGCGTTGTTGTTTCAGCTGTTGCTGTTGCAACAGGTGTTGTTGTTGTCTCAGTTGTTGTTGGTGAACCTGCTGTTGTTACCTCAGATGTTCCTGTTGCCTCAGTTGTTGTTGTTGCAGAAATTGTGGTTGTTGCCTCAGTTGTTAATGTTTCAGCTGTTGTTGTTGTTGCCACAGGTGTTGTTGTTGTCTCAGTTGTTGTTTCAGCTGCTGTTGTTGCTTGAGATGTTGTTGTTTCAGCAGCTGAGGTTGTTGCCTCAGTTGTTGACGGTGAAGCTGTTGTTGTTTCCTCTGTTGTTGTTGCAGGAAGCGTTGTTGTATCAGAAAGCGTTGTTGTTTCAGCTGTTGTTGTTTCCACATGTGTTGTTGTTGTCGCAGCTGTTGTTGTTGCCTCAGATGTTGTTGTTCCCTCAGTTGTTGTTGTTGTTTCAGCTGTTGTTGTTGCCTCAGATGCTCCTGTTGCCACAGCTGTTGTTGTGTCAGCAGCAGTGGTTGTTGCAGCAACTGTGGTTGTTTCCTCAGTTGTTGATGTTTCAGCTGTTGTTGTTTCAACTGTTGTCGCCACAGGTGTTGTTGTTGTCTCAGTTGTTGTTGTTTCAGCTGTTGTTGTTTCAGCAGATGTGGTTGTTGCCTCAGTTGTTGTTGTTGCAGAAACTGTGTTTGTTGCCTCAGTTGTTGATGTTTCAGCTGTTGTTGTTGTTTCAGCTGTTGTTGTTGCCACAGGTGTTGTTGTTGTCTCAGTTGTTGTTTCAGCTGTTGTTGTTGCCTGAGATGTTGTTGTTCCCTCAGCGGTTGCTGTTTCAGCAGCTGAGGTTGTTGGTGAAGCTGTTATTGTTGCCTCTGTTGTTGTTGCAGGAAGCGTTGTTGTATCAGAAAGCATGGTTGTATCAGAAAGCATTGTTGTTTCAGCTGTTGCTGTTGCAACAGGTGTTGTTGTTGTCTCAGTTGTTGTTGGTGAACCTGTTGTTGTTACCTCAGATGTTCCTGTTGCCTCAGTTGTTGTTGTTGCAGAAATTGTGGTTGTTGCCTCAGTTGTTAATGTTTCAGCTGTTGTTGTTGTTGCCACAGGTGTTGTTGTTGTCTCAGTTGTTGTTTCAGCTGTTGTTGTTGCTTGAGATGTTGTTGTTTCAGCAGCTGAGGTTGTTGCCTCAGTTGTTGTTGTTTCAGCTGTTGTTGTTGCCTCAGATGCTCCTTTTGCCACAGCTGTTGTTGTGTCAGCAGCAGTGGTTGTTGCAGCAACTGTGGTTGTTTCCTCAGTTGTTGATGTTTCAGCTGTTGTCGCCACAGGTGTTGTTGTTGTTTCAGCTGTTGTTGTTTGAGCAGATGTGGTTGTTGCCTCAGTTGTTGTTGTTTCAGCAAATGTGGTTGTTGCTTCAGACAATGATGTTGTTTCAGCAGCTGTTGTTGTTACCACAGGTGTTGTTGTTGCAGCATTTGTTGTTTCCTCAGTTGTTGTTCGTGAAGCTGTTGTTTCAGCTGTTGTTTTTTCAGCAGCTGTAGTTGTTGCCTCAGTTGTTGTTGTTGCAGCACCTGTGGTTGTTGCCTCAGTTGTTGTTGTTTCAACTGTTGTTGTCGCCACAGATGTTGTTGGCTCAGTTGTTGTTGGTGAAGGTGTTGTTGTTGCCTCTGTTGTTGTTGCAGCAGCAGCTGTTGTTGCCTCAGTTGTTGTTGTTGTTTCAGCAGCTGAGGAAGTTGCCTCAGTTGTTGTTGGTGAAGCTGTTGTTGTTGCATCTGTTGTTGTTGCAGGAAGCGTTGTTTCAGAAAACATGGTTGTATCAGAAAGCGTTGTTGTTTCAGCTGTTGCTGTTGCAACAGGTGTTGTTGTCTCAGTTGTTGTTGGTGAACCTGTTGTTGTTGCCTCAGATGTTCTTGTTTCCACAGCTGTTGTTGTGTCAGCAGCTGTGGTTGTTGCCTCAGATGTTGTTGTTGCAGAAACTGTGTTTGTTGCCTCAGTTGTTGATGTTTCAGCTGTTGTTGTTGTTTCAGCTGTTGTTGTTGCCACAGGTGTTGTTGTTGTCTCAGTTGTTGTTTCAGCTGTTGTTGTTGCCTGAGATGTTGTTGTTTCAGCAGCTGAGGCTGAGGTTGTTGCCTCAGTTGTTGTTGGTGAAGCTGTTGTTGTTTCCTCTGTTGTTGTTGCAGGAAGCGTTGTTGTATCAGAAAGCGTTGTTGTTTCAGCTGTTGTTGTTTCCACATGTGTTGTTGTTGTCGCAGCTGTTGTTGTTGCCTCAGATGTTGTTGTTCCCTCAGTTGTTGTTGTTGTTTCAGCTGTTGTTGTTGCCTCAGATGTTCCTGTTGCCACAGCTGTTGTTGTGTCAGCAGCAGTGGTTGTTGCCTCAGTTGTTGTTGTTGCAGCAACTGTGGTTGTTTCCTCAGTTGTTGATGTTTCAGCTGTTGTTGTTTCAGCTGTTGTCGCCACAGGTGTTGTTGTTGTCTCAGTTGTTGTTGTTTCAGCTGTTGTTGTTTCAGCAGATGTGGTTGTTGCCTCAGTTGTTGTTGTTTCAGCAAATGTCGTTGTTGCTTCAGACGATGATGTTGTTTCAGCCGCTGTTGTTGTTACGACTGGTGTTGTTGCAGCAGTTGTTGTTTCCTCAGTTGTTGTTCGTGAAGCTGTTGTTTCAGCTGTTGTTTTTTCAGCAAATGTCGTTGTTGCCTCAGTTGTTGTTGTTTCAGCAAATGTGGTTGTTGCTTCAGACGATGATGTTGTTTCAGCAGCTGTTGTTGTTACCTCAGTTGTTGTTGTTGCAGCACCTGTGGTTGTTGCCTCAGTTGTTGTTGTTTCAGTTGTTGTTGTCGCCACAGATGTTGTTGGATCAGTTGTTGTTGGTGAAGGTGTTGTTGTTGCCTCTGTTGTTGTTGCAGCAGCAGCTGTTGTTGCCTCAGTTGTTGTTGTTGCCTTAGATGTGGCTATTGCCACATCTGTTGTTGTTTCAGCAGCTGAGGAAGTTGCCTCAGTTGTTGTTGGTGAAGCTGTTGTTGTTGCCTCTGTTGTTGTTGCAGGAAGCGTTGTTGTTTCAGTTGTTGCTGTTGCAACAGGTGTTGTTGTCTCATTTGTTGTTTGTGAACCTGTTGTTGTTGCCTCAGATGTTCTTTTTGCCACAGCTGTTGTTGTGTCAGCAGCTGTGGTTGTTGCCTCAGATGTTGTTGTTGCAGAAACTGTGTTTGTTGCCTCAGTTGTTGATGTTTCAGCTGTTGTTGTTGTTTCAGCTGTTGTTGTTGCCATAGGTGTTGTTGTTGTCTCAATTGCTGTTTCAGCTGTTGTTGTTGCCTGAGATGTTGTTGTTCCCTCAGCGGTTGCTGTTTCAGCAGCTGAGGTTGTTGCCTCAGTTGTTGTTGGTGAAGCTGTTGTTGTTGCCTCTGTTGTTGTTGCAGGAAGCGTTGTTGTATCAGAAAGCATTGTCGTTTCAGCTGTTGTTGTTGTTTCAGCAGATGTGGTTGTTGCCAAAGGTGTTGTTGTTGCAGCAGCTGTTGTTTCCTCAGTTGCTGTTGGTGATGCTGTTGTTTCAGCTGTTGTTGTTGCCACAGCTGTTGTTGTTGCCTCAGATGTTCCTGTTGCCACAGCTGTTGTTGTGTCAGCAGCTGTGGTTGTTGCCTCAGATGTTGTTGTTGCAGAAACTGTGTTTGTTGCCTCAGTTGTTGATGTTTCAGCTGTTGTTGTTGTTTCAGCTGTTGTTGTTGCCATAGGTGTTGTTGTTGTCTCAATTGCTGTTTCAGCTGTTGTTGTTGCCTGAGATGTTGTTGTTCCCTCAGCGGTTGCTGTTTCAGCAGCTGAGGTTGTTGCCTCAGTTGTTGTTGGTGAAGCTGTTGTTGTTGCCTCTGTTGTTGTTGCAGCAGCTGTTGTTGCCTCATTTGGTGTTTTTGCGACAGCTGTTGTGTCAGCAGCTGTGGTTGTTGCCTCAGTTGTTGTTGTTGCAGCAACTGTGGTTGTTGCCTCATTTGGTGTTGTTGCAGAAACTGTGGTTGTTGCCTCAGTTGTTGTTGTTTCAGCTGTTGTTGTTGCCTCAGATGTTGTTGTTCCCTCAGATGTTGTTGTTGTCTCAGTTGTTGTTGTTGCCACAGGTTTTGTTGCAGTAGCTGTTGTTGTTGTTTCAGTTGTGGTTGTTTCACCTGTTGTTGTTGTTTCAGATGTTGTTGTTATGACAGGTGTTGTTGTCTCAATTGTTGTTGTTGTTTCACCTGTTGTTGTAGCAGCTTTTGTTGTTTCAGAAGGCGTTGTTGTTTCAGCCATTGTTGTTACCACAGGTGCTGTTGGTGTTTCAGTGGTTGTTGCCTCAGAAGCTGATGTTGTTGCAACAGCTGTTGTTGCCTCAGAAGGTGTTGTGTTCGGTGGAGCTGTTGTTGTAGCAGCTTTTGTTGTTTCAGAAGGCGTTGTTGTCTCAGCTGTTGTTGTTGCCAAAGGTGCTGTTGGTGTTTCAGTGGTTGTTGCCTCAGTTGTTGGTGGTGAAGCTGTTGTTGTTGCAGCAAGCGTTGTTGTATCAGAAGGCGTTGTTGTTTCAACTGTTGTTGTTGCCACGGGTGTTGTTGTTGTCTCAGTTGTTGTTGTTGTTTCAGCTGTTGTTGTTGCCTCAGATGTTGTTGTTCCCTCAGATGTTGTTGTTGCCACAGGTGTTGTTGCAGCAGCTGTTGTTACCTCAGAAGGTGTTGCTGTTGCCACATCTGTTGTTGTTTCAGCAGCTGAGGAAGTTGCCTCAGTTGTTGTTGGTGAAGCTGTTGTTGTTGCCTCTGTTGTTGTTGCAGGAAGCGTTGTTGTTTCAGAAAACATGGTTGTATCAGAAAGCGTTGTTGTTTCAGCTGTTGCTGTTGCAACAGCTGTTGTTGTCTCAGTTGTTGTTGGTGAACCTGTTGTTGTTGCCTCAGATGTTCTTGTTGCCACAGCTGTTGTTGTGTCAGCAGCTGTGGTTGTGGCCTCAGATGTTGTTGTTGCAGAAACTGTGTTTGTTGCCTCAGTTGTTGATGTTTCAGCTGTTGTTGTTGCCATAGGTGTTGTTGTTGTCTCAATTGCTGTTTCAGCTGTTGTTGTTGCCTGAGATGTTGTTGTTCCCTCAGCGGTTGCTGTTTCAGCAGTTGAGGTTGTTGCCTCAGTTGTTGTTGGTGAAGCTGCTGTTGTTGCCTCTGTTGTTGTTGCAGCAGCTGTTGTTGCCTCATTTGGTGTTTTTGCGACAGCTGTTGTGTCAGCAGCTGTGGTTGTTGCCTCAGTTGTTGTTGTTGCAGCAACTGTGGTTGTTGCCTCATTTAGTGTTGTTGCAGAAACTGTGGTTGTTGCCTCAGTTGTTGTTGTTTCACCTGTTGTTGTTGTTTCAGCTGTTGTTGTCACAACAGGTGTTGTTGTTGTTTCAGAAGGTGTTGTTGTCTCAGCTGTTGTTGTTGCCACAGGTGCTGTTGGTGTTTCAGGGGTTGTTGCCTCAGTTGTTGGTGGTGAAGCTGTTGTTGTTGCAGCAAGCGTTGATGTATCAGAAGGCGTTGTTGTTTCAATTGTTGTTGTTGCCACGGGTGTTGTTGTTATCTCAGTTGATGTTTCAGCTGTTTTTGTTGCCTCAGAAGCTGATGTTGTTGCCACAGGTGCTGTTGCCTCAGAAGGTGTTGTTGTCGGTGGAGCTGTTGTTGTTTCAGCCGTTGTTGTTACCACAGGTGTTGTTGTTGTTGTTGCAGCAGCTGTTGTTGCCTCAGTTGTTGTTGTTGCCTCTGTTGTTGTTGCAGCAACTGTGGTTGTTGCCTCATTTGGTGTTGTTGCAGAAACTGTGGTTGTTGCCTCAGTTGTTGTTGTTTCACCTGTTGTTGTTGTTTCAGCTGTTGTTGTCACAACAGGTGTTGTTGTTGTTTCAGAAGGTGTTGTTGTCTCAGCTGTTGTTGTTGCCACAGGTGCTGTTGGTGTTTCAGGGGTTGTTGCCTCAGTTGTTGGTGGTGAAGCTGTTGTTGTTGCAGCAAGCGTTGATGTATCAGAAGGCGTTGTTGTTTCAATTGTTGTTGTTGCCAGGGGTGTTGTTGTTGTCTCAGTTGTTGTTGTTTCAGCTGTTGTTGTTGCCTCAGATGTTGTTGTTCCCTCAGATGTTGTTGTTGTCACAGCTGTTGTTGTTGCCACAGGTGTTGTTGCAGCAGCTGTTGTTGTTTCAGTTGTTGTTGTTTCACCTGTTGTTGTTGTTTCAGATGTTGTTGTCACGACAGGTGTTGTTGTCTCAATTGTTGTTGTTGTTTCACCTGTTGTTGTAGCAGCTTTTGTTGTTTCAGAAGGCGTTGTTGTCTCAGCTGTTGTTGTTGCCACAGGTGCTGTTGGTGTTTCAGTGGTTGTTGCCTCAGTTGTTGGTGGTGAAGCTGTTGTTGTTGCAGCAAGCGTTGATGTATCAGAAGGCGTTGTTGTTTCAATTGTTGTTGTTGCCAGGGGTGTTGTTGTTGTCTCAGTTGTTGTTGTTTCAGCTGTTGTTGTTGCCTCAGATGTTGTTGTTCCCTCAGATGTTGTTGTTGTCACAGCTGTTGTTGTTGCCACAGGTGTTGTTGCAGCAGCTGTTGTTGTTTCAGTTGTTGTTGTTTCACCTGTTGTTGTTGTTTCAGATGTTGTTGTCACGACAGGTGTTGTTGTCTCAATTGTTGTTGTTGTTTCACCTGTTGTTGTAGCAGCTTTTGTTGTTTCAGAAGGCGTTGTTGTCTCAGCTGTTGTTGTTGCCACAGGTGCTGTTGGTGTTTCAGTGGTTGTTGCCTCAGTTGTTGTTGCAGCAAGCGTTGTTGTATCAGAAGGCGTTGTTGTTTCAACTGTTGTTGTTGCCACAGGTGTTGTTGTTGTCTCAGTTGTTGTTTCACCTGTTGTTGTTGTTTCAGCTGTTGTTGTCACGACAGGTGTTGTTGTCTCAATTGTTGTTGTTGTTTCAGCTGTTGTTGTAGCAGCTTTTGTTGTTTCAGAAGGCGTTGTTGTTTCAGCTGTTGTTCCCACAGGTGCTGTTGGTGTTTCAGTGGTTGTTGCCTCAGAAGGTGTTGTTGTCGGTGGAGCTGATGTTGTAGCAGCTTTTGTTGTTTCAGAAGGCGTTGTTGTCTCAGCTGTTGTTGTTGCCACAGGTGCTGTTGGTGTTTCAGTGGTTGTTGCCTCAGTTGTTGGTGGTGAAGCTGTTGTTGTTGCAGCAAGCGTTGTTGTATCAGAAGGCGTTGTTGTTTCAATTGTTTTTGTTGCCACAGGTGTTGTTGTTGTCTCAGTTGTTGTTGTTGTTTCAGCTGTTGTTGTTGCCTCAGATGTTGTTGTTCCCTCAGATGTTGTTGTTGTCACAACTGTTGTTGTTGCCACAGGTGTTGTTGCAGCAGCTGTTGTTGTTGTTTCAGTTGTTGTTGTTGTTTCAGCTGTTGTTGTTGTAGCAGCTGTTGTTGTCACGACAGGTGTTGTTGTCTCAATTGTTGTTGTGGTTTCAGCTGTTGTTGTAGCAGCTTTTGTTGTTTCAGAAAGCGTTGTTGTTTCAGCTGTTGTTCCCACAGGTGCTGTTGGTGTTTCAGTGGTTGTTGCCTCAGAAGCTGATGTTGTTGCAACAGCTGTTGTTGCCTCAGAAGGTGTTGTTGTCGCTGGAGCTGTTGTTGTAGCAGCTTTTGTTGTTTCAGAAGGCGTTGTTGTCTCAGCTGTTGTTGTTGCCACAGGTGCTGTTGGTGTTTCAGTGGTTGTTGCCTCAGTTGTTGTTGCAGCAAGCGTTGTTGTATCAGAAGGCGTTGTTGTTTCAACTGTTGTTGTTGCCACAGGTGTTGTGTTTGTCTCAGTTGTTGTTGTTGTTTCAGCTGTTGTTGTTGCCTCAGATGTTGTTGTTGTCACAGCTGTTGTTGTTGCCTCAGTTGTTGTTGTTTCACCTGTTGTTGTTGTTTCAGCTGTTGTTGTCACAACAGGTGTTGTTGTCTCAATTGTTGTTGTTGTTTCAGCTGTTGTTGTAGCAGCTTTTGTTGTTTCAGAAGGCGTTGTTGTTTCAGCTGTTGTTCCCACAGGTGCTGTTGGTGTTTCAGTGGTTGTTGCCTCAGAAGGTGTTGTTGTCGGTGGAGCTGATGTTGTAGCAGCTTTTGTTGTTTCAGAAGGCGTTGTTGTCTCAGCTGTTGTTGTTGCCACAGGTGCTGTTGGTGTTTCAGTGGTTGTTGCCTCAGTTGTTGGTGGTGAAGCTGTTGTTGTTGCAGCAAGCATTGTTGTATCAGAAGGCGTTGTTGTTTCAATTGTTTTTGTTGCCACAGGTGTTGTTGTTGTCTCAGTTGTTGTTGTTGTTGTTTCAGCTGTTGTTGTTGCCTCAGATGTTGTTGTTCCCTCAGATGTTGTTGTTGTCACAACTGTTGTTGTTGCCACAGGTGTTGTTGCAGCAGCTGTTGTTGTTGTTTCAGTTGTTGTTGTTGTTTCAGCTGTTGTTGTTGTAGCAGCTGTTGTTGTCACGACAGGTGTTGTTGTCTCAATTGTTGTTGTGGTTTCAGCTGTTGTTGTAGCAGCTTTTGTTGTTTCAGAAAGCGTTGTTGTTTCAGCTGTTGTTCCCACAGGTGCTGTTGGTGTTTCAGTGGTTGTTGCCTCAGAAGCTGATGTTGTTGCAACAGCTGTTGTTGCCTCAGAAGGTGTTGTTGTCGCTGGAGCTGTTGTTGTAGCAGCTTTTGTTGTTTCAGAAGGCGTTGTTGTCTCAGCTGTTGTTGTTGCCACAGGTGCTGTTGGTGTTTCAGTGGTTGTTGCCTCAGTTGTTGTTGCAGCAAGCGTTGTTGTATCAGAAGGCGTTGTTGTTTCAACTGTTGTTGTTGCCACAGGTGTTGTTGTTGTCTCAGTTGTTGTTGTTGTTTCAGCTGTTGTTGTTGCCTCAGATGTTGTTGTTGTCACAGCTGTTGTTGTTGCCACAGGTGTTGTTGCAGCAGCTGTTGTTGTTGTCTCAGTTGTTGTTGTTTCACCTGTTGTTGTTGTCTCAGTTGTTGTTGTTTCAGCTTTTGGTGTAGCAGCTTTTGTGGATTCAGAAGGCGTTGTTGTTTCAGCTGTTGTTGCCACGGGTGCTGTTGGTGTTTCAGTGGTTGTTGCCTCAGAAGCTGATGTTGTTACAACAGCTGTTGTTGCCTCAGAAGGTGTTGTTGTCGGTGGAGCTGTTGTTATTTCAGCCGTTGTTGTTACCACAGGTGTTGTTGTTGTTGTAGCAGCTGTTGTTGCCTCAGTTGTTGTTGGTGAAGCTGTTGTTGTTGCCTCTGTTGTTGTTGCAGCAGCTGTAGTTACCTCATTTGTTGTTGTTGCCACAGCTGTTGTGTCAGCAGCTGTGGTTGTTGTCTCAGTTGTTGTTGTTGCAGCAACTGTGGTTGTTGCCTCAGTTGTTGTTCTTTCACCTGTTGTTGTTTCAGCTGTTGTCACTGAAGCTGTTGTTACTGCAGCTGTTGTTACCTCAGTTGTTGGAGAAGCTGTTGATGTTGCCTCTGTTGTTGTTGCAGCAGCTGTTGTTGCCTCAGTTGTTGTTGTTGCCTCTGAAGGTGTTGTTGTTGGTAAAGCTGTTGTTGTTTCAGCTGTTGTTGTTACCACAGGTGTTGTTGTTGCTGTTGTAGCAGCTGTTGTTGCCTCAGCTGTTGTTGGTGAAGCTGTTGTTGTTGCCTCAGATGTTGTTGTTGTCACAGCTGTTGTTGTTGCCACAGGTGTTGTTGCAGCAGCTGTTGTTACCTCGGAAGTTGTTGTTGTTTCAGCTGTTGTTGTTGCCACAGGTGTAGTTGTTGTTGCAGTAGCTGTTGTTGCCCCAGTTGTTGTTGGTGAAGCTGTTGATGTTGCCTCTGTTGTTGTTGCAGCAGCTGTTGTTGCCTCAGTTGTTGTTGTTTCAGCTGTTGTTGTTGTAGTAGCTTTTGTTGTTTCAGAAGGCATTGTTGTTTCAGCTGTTGTGGTTGCCAAAGGTGCTGTTGTTGTTTCAGTGGTTGTTCCCTCAGTTGTTGGTGGTGAAGCTGTTGTTGTTGCAGCAAGCGGTGTTGTATCAGAAGGCGTTGTTGTTTCAACTGTTGTTGCTGCCACGGGTGTTGTTGTTGTCTCAGTTGTTGTTGTTGTTTCAGTTGTTGTTGTTGCCTCAGATGTTGTTGTTCCCTCAGATGTTGTTGTTGTCACAGCTGTTGTTGTTGCCACAGGTGTTGTTGCAGCAGCTGTTGTTGTTGTCTCAGTTGTTGTTGTTTCACCTGTTGTTGTTTCAGCTGTTGTTGTCACGACAGGTGTTGTTGTTGTGTCAGTTGTTGTTGTTGTTTCAGCTTTTGTTGTAGCAGCTTTTGTGGATTCAGAAGGCGTTGTTGTTTCAGCTATTGTTGCCACGGGTGCTGTTGGTGTTTCAGTGGTTATTGCCTCAGAAGCTGATGTTGTTACAACAGCTGTTGTTGCCTCAGAAGGTGTTGTTGTCGGTGGAGCTGTTGTTGTTTCAGCCGTTGTTGTTACCACAGGTGTTGTTGTTGTTGTTGTAGCAGCTGTTGTTGCCTCAGTTGTTGTTGGTGAAGCTGTTGTTGTTGCCTCTGTTGTTGTTGCAGCAGCTGTAGTTACCTCATTTGTTGTTGTTGCCACAGCTGTTGTGTCAGCAGCTGTGGTTGTTGTCTCAGTTGTTGTTGTTGCAGCAACTGTGGTTGTTGCCTCAGTTGTTGTTCTTTCACCTGTTGTTGTTTCAGCTGTTGTCACTGAAGCTGTTGTTGTTACTGCAGCTGTTGTTACCTCAGTTGTTGGAGAAGCTGTTGATGTTGCCTCTGTTGTTGTTGCAGCAGCTGTTGTTGCCTCAGTTGTTGTTGTTGCCTCAGAAGGTGTTGTTGTTGGTAAAGCTGTTGTTGTTTCAGCTGTTGTTGTTACCACAGGTGTTGTTGTTGCTGTTGTAGCAGCTGTTGTTGCCTCAGTTGTTGTTGGTGAAGCTGTTGTTGTTGCCTCAGATGTTGTTGTTGCCACAGGTGTTGTTGCCACAGGTGTTGTTGCAGCAGCTGTTGTTACCTCAGAAGGTGTTGTTGTTTCAGCTGTTGTTGTTGCCACAGGTGTAGTTGTTGTTGCAGCAGCTGTTATTGCCCCAGTTGTTGTTGGTGAAGCTGTTGTTGGTGCCTCTGTTGTTTTTGCAGCAGCTGTTGTTGCCTCAGTTGTTGTTGTTGTTTCAGCTGTTGTTGTTGCCACAGGTGTAGTTGTTGTTGTAGCAGCTGTTGTTGCCCCAGTTGTTGTTGGTGAAGCTGTTGATGTTGCCTCTATTGTTGTTGAAGCAGCTGTTGTTGCCTCAGTTGTTGTTGTTGTTGCCACAGCTGTTGTTATGTCAGCAGCTGTGGTTATTGCCTCAGTTGTTGTTGTTTCAGCAGCTGTGGCTGTTGTCTCATTTGTTGTTGTTTCAGCTGTTGTTGTCGCGACAGGTGTTGTTGTCTCAGTTGTTGTTGATTCAGCTGTTTTTGTTGCCTCAGTTGTTTTTGGTGAAGCTGTTGTGGTTACAGCAGCTGTTGTTGTCTCAGTTGTTGTTGTTGTTTCAGCTGTTGTTGTTGCCTCAGTCGTTGTTGTCTCAGATGTTGTTGTTGCCACAGCAGTTGTTGTTGGTGAAGCTGTTTTTATTGCCTCTGTTGTTGTTGAAGGAAGCGTTGTATCAGAAATCGTTATTGTTTCAGCTATTGTTGTTGCCACAGGTGTTGTTGTTGCCACAGATGTTGTTGTTTCAGCAGCTAAGCTTGTTGCCTCAGATGTTGTTGTTGCTGCAACTGTGGTTGTTGCCTCAGTTGTTGGTGTTTCAGCTGCTGTTGTTGGCTCAGTTGTTGTTGCAGGAGCTGTTGTTGCCTCAGTTGTTGTTGGTGAAGTTGTTGTTACAGCAGTTGTTGTTGTTGCCTCAGTTGATGTTGTTGTTGCAGTATCTGTTGTTACATCAGTCGTTGTTCGTGAAGCTGTTATTGTAGCTGCTGTTGTTGTTGAATCAGTTGTTACAGTAGCAGTTGTTACATAAGGCGTTGTTGTTTCAGCTGTTGCTGATGCCTCAGATTTTGCTGTTGCCACAGCTGTTGTTGTTACCATAGATGTTGTTGTTGTATTTTGTGCCGCTGCTTGTTTCGTTGCCACATCTATAGCAACTGTTGCCAAGATGAGAAATTGGGATAAGTTAAAACCTATTTTTAAAAAAACAATTTTCCCTTCTTTTGTCTGTGCCTATTAAGAATACTATTTTCTAATATCAGATATATGTTATTCTTAAAATGAGTTACAAAATATTTCAGTCGACTTTCTAAATTAGTGCACAGGGTATATTAAATTGTAGGTAATCAGTAGAAGTAGATGTAGAATTCTTTTGGTTGAATATTTTGTTTACCAGGTCACTCATCCATGCACCTAAGCATAGGTTTAATGTACTGTAAATAAATTTAAAAAAGTACAAAACACCAAAACCTACTAAAACACGTTTTATTGTTTGCCCTTTTAACTGATCATAGTCTAAAAGTGATAATTGACACTGATGTGTCTTTTCTTGAGAAATATTGGATTATGTACAGGAAATAAACTCCACCTTTAATGTTGTTGTCCCGACACCTTTTCCAATATTTTGTATGAAGACACTTGAAAGGCAACCGATTTAACATCGCTAAGCTTACCTATTAGAATCAGGAAAATTGATATGTTCCGTCCAACACCCATCCTGTCTTCCTTTGAATCTATAAAATCAAACAGTACAGAGACTTACTCACAAAAGCAGCATGTCAAAACCTATTGCGCTACAGTTACTAGCTAGTATAATCATTACTTTCTCTATAATGTTAATGTTTGAATCCGTGTGAGAATGCAGTGTACTAAAAAAGTCCTAAATAGATAAAACAATAACTGCAACAGTAATTAATTAATTGTGTTTTAAATGAACCGTTTAAAAATTTTTTTTATTATTAACTTAATTGCTTATGGTATACAGTATTCAATCTGCAAACGACTGAATTCATTCTAGGAGTAATTATAGCCTTTATAACTCAAGGTACAAAAAACATCCAAAGGCAAAAGGTTTGATATAAATATCAATTATAATACAGTATGTGTCTCATAACAATCCGTATCCCAAACCATATTTCTTTGAAACAACTGACAAAATGCTACTTTCACTCCTTTGAAACTCATCTATGTTCTATTATATTGTACAACATGTTTATTAATTTGCCGTTCTGACAAAACACAGTAATCATAATAACCACACTGACAAAAACTTCTTCCAAAATAATTCTTACAACTTTTGGAAGATTACAAACAATTTTACAAATCAAAGTTACTGGGAAAAGTGGCTATCATTTATTTGTGGGAAAAGGCCCATTTCCCCTCACAAGACCTCATTTCAATGTCCAAAGCAATACAAAATCAAAAAGAACAGATGTTAAGCTGTCAGAGTTTAGTGCTAAAAGTTAAACCCTGCCTGACAAATTCCACCTTCACATCTTAGTGAGAAATATTTTTGCTTCCCATATGCCATCTTCAGTTTGTAGTGTCTTTTAACTCAATTTCTCCATTAGATCTTATTCAGGTCAAAGCTGATGGAATATACACGTCTACATGCACTACCTAAACAAACAGAGTACTTGAACATGCAGATGCGCTGAGTGAGGAGACTGCTTTTTAACCACCCTAAACACTCAATCCATGCAAATGTTCACAAGCATCAACTAGGCTGAAATGTCTTTGAGCAAAGCACTGAACCCCTATTAGTGCAGGGGTGCTACAAGCTGACCCTGACCTCTCACCCTATGATGGAGAAGGACAACAACAAGATTTCTATAAGAATCAATTCTTTATCACGTCTTTATTTTTTATAAATTGTTATAGACTACTTATTTATTTACTTGTTTTATCTGAATTTAATAATAGGATGGTGGTGTGTAGATAAAACAGGCCATTTTTACCAGAAGAAAGGTGAGAAAATCATGGGGGAAAAAATTAAAGTGCTCTTTAAATTGGCGAAAAAACAAAAATATCAGCTAAAGAGAAACTGCTGAAGCAGAATTTCACAACATATTACAAAAAAAATGTTCATTAATGTTCATAATAATGCAATAGAAATGCATGAACATTTCCAAAAAATGGGGCCAGAGGTTATTAATATAATTTATTGATACAATAAATAACTAAACACAAAACTATTAAACAGACACACATGCATGCACACATAAACCCTCTCTTACACACACATATAAATGTACAAAAGCTTACATATATACTTAAAAATTCTCCCTTTCTATCTGCTTTAGATGTTTTAAATACTGTCGGTGTCTTGTAATTCTGTCCAGTTTACGTATGTGATATTGTAAACCTCTCACTTTATGTGACAATCCACATCTATTATGGCCTATATATATTAGAACGGAATAAAGGCTAATGACGTTACTCATACGTGATACATTTTTCAGAAATGTTGTGACACTTTGTGAACAAACCCAAATCACAGGATTCAGGATTTCAGCTATCTGTCATCTGTCATTTACTTGGCTCAGTACTATGGCATACTCCCTTCTTTTGTCCTGTGATAGAAGTTGCTGGTGCATTCCACCTGTGTGAATGCTGAAGGTAGTTCCACCAGTGTGACAAGTTATGACAAACAAATAAATATAGAGTTCTAGCTAAGTGTCAATGGAGCAGGAAGAAATGCAATAATAGAAAAAAAGTAATATGATCACGGAATTGCATATTCAAACATATTGAGCAAATACTCTACATGACATTTGGAGTTATCGGGGTAAATCTAAATAAATTATACAATACAGTTAAAGTACATAACAATACTGTTTGTATGGGCAAATCAAAAGAAAAACATCTCAGTTTCATTTTCTCATATTCTTCTGAG
>SEMN01001702.1:0-32062 GCA_005408345.1 Macquaria australasica
CCAACACAGCGCCTCACTGCGACGATGTTGCGTCAAATGTTGATCCTCGTGACATATGTAATGTACTGTATCATGATGCATCAGAAAATTTCAACTAAATGTACATTTTATAGGGTCAGGATGGCCCAGCGGTCTAAGGCACTGCAGCTTTGCGGCACTACAACATTTGCAATGCTGCGTTCAGACATACAGGTTCAAAGTACCTCTTGTGAACCTCTAGCAATGCCAGGTCCCATTCACAATGAATAGCAGCTATCTCAGCTTCTGTTCCACAACAGTCTGGGCAAGCTGTGTAGAGGTTCCATGGCGTAATGGTTAGCACTCTGGACTTTGACTCCAACAATCCCAACTTCATTTTAAGTAGGATTACTGGTAAAAGGCCTTGTGGGCATTCAGACGGAAAACAACACAAGGGTCTGCATGTTGTTTCAGGTAGCAGGGAGATCTGAAACAACCGAGGGGGCACTCGCTCATGATGTGGAACAATCCACCTGAACTATCTGTAATTCGAAAATTGACAGTAGTGACAGGGTCAGAAGAAGGCAAATGGTTTTGTGTTACATTATGGATGCACACTTTGAATTCTTTCTTGTACTCATAAAAATGAGGTTTCACTGAAAGGGTGATCTCAGATTGCTGCATTCAGTGTCTACAGTCCTCAAAATGAAGGGGCCAGTATACTCCATCAGAAGTACTTGTCACGTGGTCGAACAGCTTTGGAAACCCCCTCCCTCGACAGCTTTCCGACGCCTTTAATGTCATTTTCTCTGCATAGATAACATACATGGTGATATCATGTAAGAATCTGCCTACTGCAACTGTGTAGTGGTTCCATGGTGTAATGGTTAGCACTCTGGGCTCTGAATCCAGGGATCCGAGTTCAAATCTCGGTGGAACCTGGTTTTAAGTGGGATGGTGGTACAAAAATGCACCCGATCCCCTGCTGAATAATGACAGACCTTGGTATGTGGGAATCTTGACTTTGTTTCCTGGCCAACACAGCGCCTCACTGTGACGACGTTGCGTCAAATGTTGATCCTCGTGACATATGTAATGTACTGTATCATGATGCATCATAAAATTTCAACTAAATGTACATTTTATAGGGTCAGGATGGCCCAGCGGTCTAAGGCACTGCAGCTTTGCGGCACTACAACATTTGCAACGCCGCGTTCAGACATACAGGTTCAAAGTACCTCTTGTGAACCTCTAGCAATGCCAGGTCCCATTCACAATGAATAGCAGCTATCTCAGCTTCTGTTCCACAACAGTCTGGGCAAGCTGTGTAGAGGTTCCATGGCGTAATGGTTAGCACTCTGGACTTTGACTCCAACAATCCCAACTTCATTTTAAGTAGGATTACTGGTAAAAGGCCTTGCGGGCATTCAGACGGAAAACAACACAAGGGTTTGCATGTTGTTTCAGGTAGCAGGGAGACCTGAAACAACCGAGGGGGCACTCGCTCATGATGTGGAACAATCCACCTGAACTATCTGTAATTCGAAAATTGACAGTAGTGACAGGGTCAGAAGAAGGCAAATGGTTTTGTGTTACATTATGGATGCACACTTTGAATTCTGTCTTGAACTCATAAAAATGAGGTTTCACTGAAAGGGTGATCTCAGATTGCTGCATTCAGAGTCTACAGTCCTCAAAATGAAGGGGCCAGTATACTCCATCAGAAGAACTTGTCACGTGGTCGAACAGCTTTGGAAACCCCCTCCCTCGACAGCTTTCCTACGCCTTTAATGTCAATTTCTCTGCATAGATAACATACATGGTGATATCATGTAAGAATCTGCCTACTGCGACTGTGTAGTGATTCCATGGTGTAATGGTTAGCACTCTGGGCTCTGAATCCAGCGATCCCAGTTCAAATCTCGGTGGAACCTGGTTTTAAGTGGGATGGTGGTACAAATACGCACCCGATCCCCTACTGAATAATGACAGACCTTGGTATGTGGGAATCTTGACTTTGTTTCCTGGCCAACACAGCGCCTCACTGTGACGACGTTTCGTCAAATGTTGATCCTCGTGACATATGTAATGTACTGTATCATGATGCATCAGAAAATTTCAACTAAATGTACATTTTATAGGGTCAGGATGGCCCAGCGGTCTAAGGCACTGCAGCTTTGCGGCACTACAACATTTGCAACGCTGCGTTCAGACATACAGGTTCAAAGTACCTCTTGTGAACCTCTAACAATGCCAGGTCCCATTCACAATGAATAGCAGCTATCTCAGCTTCTGTTCCACAACAGTCTGGGCAAGCTGTGTAGAGGTTCCATGGCGTAATGGTTAGCACTCTGGACTTTGACTCCAACAATCCCAACTTCATTTTAAGTAGGATTACTGGTAAAAGGCCTTGCGGGCATTCAGACAGAAAACAACACAAGGGACTGCATGTTGTTTCAGGTAGCAGGGAGACCTGAAACAACCGAGGGGGCACTCGATCATGATGTGGAACAATCCACCTGAACTATCTGTAATTCGAAAATTGACAGTAGTGACAGGGTCAGAAGAAGGCAAATGGTTTTGTGTTACATTATGGATGCACACTTTGAATTCTGTCTTGTACTCATAAAAATGAGTTTTCACTGAAAGGGTGATCTCAGATTGCTGCATTCAGAGTCTACAGTCCTCAAAATGAAGGGGCCAGTATACTCCATCAGAAGTACTTGTCACGTGGTCGAACAGCTTTGGAAACCCCCTCCCTCGACAGCTTTCCGACACCTTTAATGTCAATTTCTCTGCATAGATAACATACATGGTGATATCATGTAAGAATCTGCCTACTGCGACTGTGTAGTGGTTCCATGGTGCCTACAAAAATGCACCCGATCCCCTGCTGAATAATGACAGACCTTGGTATGTGGAAATCTTGACTTTGTTTCCTGGCCAACACAGCGTGTCACTGTGACGACGTTGCGTCAAAAGTTGATCCTCAATGTATCATGACATAGAATACCATACCATGACATATGTAATGTACTGTATCATGATGCATCAGAAAATGTCCACTAATCGTACTTTTTATAGGGTCAGGATGGCCGAGCGGTCTAAGGCGCTGCGTTCAGGTCGCAGTCTCCCCTGGAGGCGTGGGTTCAAATCCCACTTCTGACAGCTGCTTTTTCACTTGAATCGTTGTCTGTAAAATGATATTGGGAAAGCAAAGTCAGCCGTAATTTGAGTCTTTGTGGACAAGCGTATGAAATAAAAGAACTGTGTTAGGAGTACACTGCAACTTTGCGGCACTACAACATTTGCAACGCTGCGTTCAGACATACAGGTTCAAAGTACCTCTTGTGAACCTCTAGCAATGCCAGGTCCCATTCACAATGAATAGCAGCTATCTCAGCTTCTGTTCCACAACGGTCTGGGCAAGCTGTGTAGAGGTTCCATGGCATAATGGTTAGCACTCTGGACTTTGACTCCAACAATCCCAACTTCATTTTAAGTAGGATTACTGGTAAAAGGCCTTGCGGGCATTCAGACGGAAAACAACACAAGGGTCTGCATGTTGTTTCAGGTAGCAGGGAGACCTGAAACAACCGAGGGGGCACTCGCTCATGATGTGGAACAATCCACCAGAACTATCTGTAATTCGAAAATTGACAGTAGTGACAGGGTCAGAAGAAGGCAAATGGTTTTGTGTTACATTATGGATGCACACTTTGAATTCTGTCTTGTACTCATAAAAATGAGGTTTCACTGAAGGGGTGATCTCAGATTGCTGCATTCAGAGTCTACAGTCCTCAAAATGAAGGGGCCAGTATACTCCATCAGAAGAACTTGTCACGTGGTCGAACAGCTTTGGAAACCCCCTCCCTCGACAGCTTTCCGACGCCTTTAATGTCAATTTCTCTGCATAGATAACATACATGGTGATATCATGTAAGAATCTGCCTACTGCGACTGTGTAGTGGTTCCATGGTGCCTACAAAAATGCACCCGATCCCCTGCTGAATAATGACAGACCTTGGTATGTGGAAATCTTGACTTTGTTTCCTGGCCAACACAGCGCGTCACTGTGACGACGTTGCGTCAAAAGTTGATCCTCAATGTATCATGACATAGAATACCATACCATGACATATGTAATGTACTGTATCGTGATGCATCAGAAAATTTCCACTAATCGTACATTTTGTAGGGTCAGGATGGCCGAGCGGTCTAAGGCACTGCGTTCAGGTCGCAGTCTCCCCTGGAGGCGTGGGTTCAAATCCCACTTCTGACAGCTGCTTTTTCACTTGAATCGTTGTCTGTAAAATGATATTGGGAAAGCAAAGTCAGCCGTAATTTGAGTCTTTGTGGACAAGCGTATGAAATAAAAGAACTGTGTTAGGAGTACACTGCAGCTTTGCGGCACTACAACATTTGCAACGCTGCGTTCAGACATACAGGTTCAAAGTACCTCTTGTGAACCTCTAGCAATGCCAGGTCACATTCACAATGAATAGCAGCTATCTCAGCTTCTGTTCCACAACAGTCTGGGCAAGCTGTGTAGAGGTTCCATGGCGTAATGGTTAGCACTCTGGACTTTGACTCCAACAATCCCAACTTCATTTAAAGTAGGATTACTGGTAAAAGGCCTTGCGGGCATTCAGACGGAAAACAACACAAGGGTCTGCATGTTGTTTCAGGTAGCAGGGAGACCTGAAACAACCGAGGGGGCCCTCGCTCATGATGTGGAACAATCCACCTGAACTATCTGTAATTCGAAAATTGACAGTAGTGACGGGGTCAGAAGAAGGCAAATGGTTTTGTGTTACATTATGGATGCACACTTTGAATTCTGTCTTGTACTCATAAAAATGAGGTTTCACTGAAAGGGTGATCTCAGATTGCTGCATTCAGAGTCTACAGTCCTCAAAATGAAGGGGCCAGTATACTCCATCAGAAGAACTTGTCACGTGGTCGAACAGCTTTGGAAACCCCCTCCCTAGACAGCTTTCCGACGCCTTTAATGTCAATTTCTCTGCATAGATAACATACATGGTGATATCATGTAAGAATCTGCCTCCTGCGACTGTGTAGTGGTTCCATGGTGTAATGGTTAGCACTCTGGGCTCTGAATCCAGCGATCCGAGTTCAAATCTCGGTGGACCCTGGTTTTAAGTGGGATGGTGGTACAAAAACGCACCCGATCCCCTGCTTAATAATGACAGACCTTGGTATGTGGGAATCTTGACTTTGTTTCCTGGCCAACACAGCGCCTCACTGTGACGACGTTGCGTCAAATGTTGATCCTCGTGACATATGTAATGTACTGTATCATGATGCATCAGAAAATTTCAACTAAATGTACATTTTATAGGGTCAGGATGGCCCAGCGGTCTAAGGCACTGCAGCTTTGCGGCACTACAACATTTGCACCGCTGCGTTCAGACATACAGGTTCAAAGTACCTCTTGTGAACCTCTAGCAATGCCAGGTCCCATTCACAATGAATAGCAGCTATCTCAGCTTCTGTTCCACAACAGTCTGGGCAAGCTGTGTAGAGGTTCCATGGCGTAATGGTTAGCACTCTGGACTTTGACTCCAGCAATCCCAACTTCATTTTAAGTAGGATTACTGGTAAAAGGCCTTGCGGGCATTCAGACGGAAAACAACACAAGGGTCTGCATGTTGTTTCAGGTAGCAGGGAGACCTGAAACAACCGAGGGGGCACTCGCTCATGATGTGGAACAATCCACCTGAACTATCTGTAATTCGAAAATTGACAGTAGTGACAGGTTCAGAAGAAGGCAAATGGTTTTGTGTTACATTATGGATGCACACTTTGAATTCTGTCTTGTACTCATAAAAATGAGGTTTCACTGAAAGGGTGATCTCAGATTGCTGCATTCAGAGTCTACAGTCCTCAAAATGAAGGGGCCAGTATACTCCATTAGAAGAACTTGTCACATGGTCGAACAGCTTTGGAAACCCCCTCCCTCGACAGCTTTCCGACGCCTTTAATGTCAATTTCTCTGCATAGATAACATACATGGTGATATCATGTAAGAATCTGCCTACTGCGACTGTGTAGTGATTCCATGGTGTAATGGTTAGCACTCTGGGCTCTGAATCCAGCGATCTGAGTTCAAATCTCGGTGGAACCTGGTTTTAAGTGGGATGGTGGTACAAATACGCACCCGATCCCCTACTGAATAATGACAGACCTTGGTATGTGGGAATCTTGACTTTGTTTCCTAGCCAACACAGCGCCTCACTGTGACGACGTTTCGTCAAATGTTGATCCTCGTGACATATGTAATGTACTGTATCATGATGCATCAGAAAATTTCAACTAAATGTACATTTTATAGGGTCAGGATGGCCCAGCGGTCTAAGGCACTGCAGCTTTGCGGCACTACATTTGCAACGCTGCGTTCAGACATACAGGTTCAAAGTACCTCTTGTGAACCTCTAGCAATGCCAGGTCCCATTCACAATGAATAGCAGCTATCTCAGCTTCTGTTCCAAAACAGTCTGGGCAAGCTGTGTAGAGGTTCCATGGCGTAATGGTTAGCACTCTGGACTTTGACTCCAACAATCCCAACTTCATTTTAAGTAGGATTACTGGTAAAAGGCCTTGCGGGCATTCAGACGGAAAACAACACAAGGGTCTGCATGTTGTTTCAGGTAGCAGGGAGACCTGAAACAACCGAGGGGGCACTCGCCCATGATGTGGAACAATCCACCTGAACTATCTGTAATTCGAAAATTGACAGTAGTGACAGGGTCAGAAGAAGGCAAATGGTTTTGTGTTACATTATGGATGCACACTTTGAATTCTGTCTTGTACTCATAAAAATGAGGTTTCACTGAAAGGGAGATCTCAGATTGCTGCATTCAGAGTCTACAGTCCTCAAAATGAAGGGGCCAGTATACTCCATCAGAAGTACTTGTCACGTGGTCGAACAGCTTTGGAAACCCCCTCCCTCGACAGCTTTCCGACTCCTTTAATGTCAATTTCTCTGCATAGATAACATACATGGTGATATCATGTAAGAATCTGCCTACTGCGACTGTGTAGTGGTTCCATGGTGCCTACAAAAATGCACCCGATCCCCTGCTGAATAATGACAGACCTTGGTATGTGGAAATCTTTACTTTGTTTCCTGGCCAACACAGCGCGTCACTGTGACGACGTTGCGTCAAAAGTTGATCCTCAATGTATCATGACATAGAATACCATACCATGACATATGTAATGTACTGTATCATGATGCATCAGAAAATTTCCACTAATCGTACATTTTAGAGGGTCAGGATGGCCGAGCGGTCTAAGGCGCTGCGTTCAGGTCGCAGTCTCCCCTGGAGGCGTGGGTTCAAATCCCACTTCTGACAGCTGCTTTTTCACTCGAATCGGTGTCTGTAAAATGATATTGGGAAAGCAAAGTCAGCCGTAATTTGAGTCTTTGTGGACAAGCGTATGAAATAAAAGAACTGTGTTAGGAGTACACTGCAGCTTTGCGGCACTACAACATTTGCAACGCTGCGTTCAGACATACAGGTTCAAAGTACCTCTTGTGACCCTCTAGCAATGCCAGGTCCCATTCACAATGAATAGCAGCTATCTCAGCTTCTGTTCCACAACAGTCTGGGCAAGCTGTGTAGAGGTTCCATGGCGTAATGGTTAGCACTCTGACTCCAACAATCCCAACTTCATTTTAAGTAGGATTACTGGTAAAAGGCCTTGCGGGCATTCAGACGGAAAACAACACAAGGGTCTGCATGTTGTTTCAGGTAGCAGGGAGACCTGAAACAACCGAGGGGGCACTCGCTCATGATGTGGAACAATACACCTGAACTATCTGTAATTCGAAAATTGACAGTAGTGACAGGGTCAGAAGAAGGCAAATGGTTTTGTGTTACATTATGGATGCACACTTTGAATTCTGTCTTGTACTCATAAAAATGAGGTTTCACTGAAAGTGTGATCTCAGATTGCTGCATTCAGAGTCTACAGTCCTCAAAATGAAGGGGCCAGTATACTCCATCAGAAGAACTTGTCACGTGGTCGAACAGCTTTGGAAACCCCCTCCCTCGACAGCTTTCCGACGCCTTTAATGTCAATTTCTCTGCATAGATAACATACATGGTGATATCATGTAAGAATCTGCCTACTGCGACTGTGTAGTGGTTCCATGGTGCCTACAAAAATGCACCCGATCCCCTGCTGAATAATGACAGACCTTGGTATGTGGAAATCTTGACTTTGTTTCCTGGCCAACACAGCGCGTCACTGTGACGACGTTGCGTCAAAAGTTGATCCTCAATGTATCATGACATAGAATACCATACCATGACATATGTAATGTACTGTATCGTGATGCATCAGAAAATTTCCACTAATCGTACATTTTGTAGGGTCAGGATGGCCGAGCGGTCTAAGGCGCTGCGTTCAGGTCGCAGTCTCCCCTGGAGGCGTGGGTTCAAATCCCACTTCTGACAGCTGCTTTTTCACTTGAATCGTTGTCTGTAAAATGATATTGGGAAAGCAAAGTCAGCCGTAATTTGAGTCTTTGTGGACAAGCTTATGAAATAAAAGAACTGTGTTAGGAGTACACTGCAGCTTTGCGGCACTACAACATTTGCAACGCTGCGTTCAGACATACAGGTTCAAAGTACCTCTTGTGAACCTCTAGCAATGCCAGGTCCCATTCACAATGAATAGCAGCTATCTCAGCTTCTGTTCCACAACAGTCTGGGCAAGCTGTGTAGAGGTTCCATGGCGTAATGGTTAGCACTCTGGACTTTGACTCCAACAATCCCAACTTCATTTTAAGTAGGATTACTGGTAAAAGGCCTTGCGGGCATTCAGACGGAAAACAACACAAGGGTCTGCATGTTGTTTCAGGTAGCAGGGAGACCTGAAACAACCGAGGGGGCACTCGCTCATGATGTGGAACAATCCACCTGAACTATCTGTAATTCGAAAATTGACAGTAGTGACAGGGTCAGAAGAAGGCAAATGGTTTTGTGTTACATTATGGATGCACACTTTGAATTCTGTCTTGTACTCATAAAAATGAGGTTTCACTGAAAGGGTGATCTCAGATTGCTGCATTCAGAGTCTACAGTCCTCAAAATGAAGGGGCCAGTATACTCCATCAGAAGAACTTGTCACGTGGTCGAACAGCTTTGGAAACCCCCTCCCTCGACAGCTTTCCGACGCCTTTAATGTCAATTTCTCTGCATAGATAACATACATGGTGATATCATGTAAGAATCTGCCTACTGCGACTGTGTAGTGGTTCCATGGTGCCTACAAAAATGCACCCGATCCCCTGCTGAATAATGACAGACCTTGGTATGTGGAAATCTTGACTTTGTTTCCTGGCCAACACAGCGCGTGTTGGCCACTGTGACGACGTTGCGTCAAAAGTTGATCCTCAATGTATCATGACATAGAATACCATACCATGACATATGTAATGTACTGTATCATGATGCATCAGAAAATTTCCACTAATCGTACATTTTATAGGGTCAGGATGGCCGAGCGGTCTAAGGTGCTGCGTTCAGGTCGCAGTCTCCCCTGGAGGCGTGGGTTCAAATCCCACTTCTGACAGCTGCTTTTTCACTCGAATCGTTGTCTGTAAAATGATATTGGGAAAGCAAAGTCAGCCGTAATTTGAGTCTTTGTGGACAAGCGTATGAAATAAAAGAACTGTGTTAGGAGTACACTGCAACTTTGCGGCACTACAACATTTGCAACGCTGCGTTCAGACATACAGGTTCAAAGTACCTCTTGTGAACCTCTAGCAATGCCAGGTCCCATTCACAATGAATAGCAGCTATCTCAGCTTCTGTTCCACAACAGTCTGGGCAAGCTGTGTAGAGGTTCCATGGAGTAATGGTTAGCACTCTGGACTTTGACTCCAACAATCCCAACTTCATTTTAAGTAGGATTACTGGTAAAAGGCCTTGCGGGCATTCAGACGGAAAACAACACAAGGGTCTGCATGTTGTTTCAGGTAGCAGGGAGACCTGAAACAACCGAGGGGGCACTCGCTCATGATGTGGAACAATCCACCTGAACTATCTGTAATTCGAAAATTGACAGTAGTGACAGTAGGGTCAGAAGAAGGCAAATGGTTTTGTGTTACATTATGGATGCACACTTTGAATTCTGTCTTGTACTCATAAAAATGAGGTTTCACTGAAAGGGTGATCTCAGATTGCTGCATTCAGAGTCTACAGTCCTCAAAATAAAGGGGCCAGTATACTCCATCAGAAGAACTTGTCACGTGGTCGAACAGCTTTGGAAACCCCCTCCCTCGACAGCTTTCCGACGCCTTTAATGTCAATTTCTCTGCATAGATAACATACATGGTGATATCATGTAAGAATCTGCCTACTGCGACTGTGTAGTGGTTCCATGGTGCCTACAAAAATGCACCCGATCCCCTGCTGAATAATGACAGACCTTGGTATGTGGAAATCTTGACTTTGTTTCCTGGCCAACACAGCGCGTCACTGTGACGACGTTGCGTCAAAAGTTGATCCTCAATGTATCATGACATAGAATACCATACCATGACATATGTAATGTACTGTATCATGATGCATCAGAAAATTTCCACTAATCGTACATTTTATAGGGTCAGGATGGCCGAGCGGTCTAAGGCGCTGCGTTCAGGTCGCAGTCTCCCCTGGAGGCGTGGGTTCAAATCCCACTTCTGACAGCTGCTTTTTCACTCGAATCGTTGTCTGTAAAATGATATTGGGAAAGCAAAGTCAGCCGTAATTTGAGTCTTTGTGGACAAGCGTATGAAATAAAAGAACTGTGTTAGGAGTACACTGCAGCTTTGCGGCACTACAACATTTGCAACGCTGCGTTCAGACATACAGGTTCAAAGTACCTCTTGTGAACCTCTAGCAATGCCAGGTCCCATTCACAATGAATAGCAGCTATCTCAGCTTCTGTTCCACAACAGTCTGGGCAAGCTGTGTAGAGGTTCCATGGCGTAATGGTTAGCACTCTGGACTTTGACTCCAACAATCCCAACTTCATTTTAAGTAGGATTACTGGTAAAAGGCCTTGCGGGCATTCAGACGGAAAACAACACAAGGGTCTGCATGTTGTTTCAGGTAGCAGGGAGACCTGAAACAACCGAGGGGGCACTCGCTCATGATGTGGAACAATCCACCTGAACTATCTGTAATTCGAAAATTGACAGTAGTGACAGGGTCAGAAGAAGGCAAATGGTTTTGTGTTACATTATGGATGCACACTTTGAATTCTGTCTTGTACTCATAAAAATGAGGTTTCACTGAAAGGGTGATCTCAGATTGCTGCATTCAGAGTCTACAGTCCTCAAAATGAAGGGGCCAGTATACTCCATCAGAAGTACTTGTCACGTGGTCGAACAGCTTTGGAAACCCCCTCCCTCGACAGCTTTCCGACGCCTTTAATGTCAATTTCTCTGCATAGATAACATACATGGTGATATCATGTAAGAATCTGCCTACTGCGACTGTGTAGTGGTTCCATGGTGTAATGGTTAGCACTCTGGGCTCTGAATCCAGCGATCCGAGTTCAAATCTCGGTGGAACCTGGTTTTAAGTGGGATGGTGGTACAAAAACGCACCCGATCCCCTGCTGAATAATGACAGACCTTGGTATGTGGGAATCTTGACTTTGTTTCCTGGCCAACACAGCGCCTCACTGCGACGACGTTGCGTCAAATGTTGATCCTCGTGACATATGTAATGTACTGTATCATGATGCATCAGAAAATTTCAACTAAATGTACATTTTATAGGGTCAGGATGGCCCAGCGGTCTAAGGCACTGCAGCTTTGCGGCACTACAACATTTGCAACGCTGCGTTCAGACATACAGGTTCAAAGTACCTCTTGTGAACCTCTAGCAATGCCAGGTCCCATTCACAATGAATAGCAGCTATCTCAGCTTCTGTTCCACAACAGTCTGGGCAAGCTGTGTAGAGGTTCCATGGCGTAATGGTTAGCACTCTGGACTTTGACTCCAACAATCCCAACTTCATTTTAAGTAGGATTACTGGTAAAAGGCCTTGCGGGCATTCAGACGGAAAACAACACAAGGGTCTGCATGTTGTTTCAGGTAGCAGGGAGACCTGAAACAACCGAGGGGGCACTCGCTCATGATGTGGAACAATCCACCTGAACTATCTGTAATTCGAAAATTGACAGTAGTGACAGGGTCAGAAGAAGGCAAATGGTTTTGTGTTACATTATGGATGCACACTTTGAATTCTGTCTTGTACTCATAAAAATGAGGTTTCACTGAAAGGGTGATCTCAGATTGCTGCATTCAGAGTCTACAGTCCTCAAAATGAAGGGGCCAGTATACTCCATCAGAAGTACTTGTCACGTGGTCGAACAGCTTTGGAAACCCCCTCCCTCGACAGCTTTCCGACGCCTTTAATGTCAATTTCTCTGCATAGATAACATACATGGTGATATCATGTAAGAATCTGCCTACTGCGACTGTGTAGTGGTTCCATGGTGCCTACAAAAATGCACCCGATCCCCTGCTGAATAATGACAGACCTTGGTATGTGGAAATCTTGACTTTGTTTCCTGGCCAACACAGCGCGTCACTGTGACGACGTTGCGTCAAAAGTTGATCCTCAATGTATCATGACATAGAATACCATACCATGACATATGTAATGTACTGTATCATGATGCATCAGAAAATTTCCACTAATCGTACATTTTATAGGGTCAGGATGGCCGAGCGGTCTAAGGCGCTGCGTTAAAGGCGCGGAACAATCGTCCGTCAAAGAGGGGGAAGAAGGGGGGAGAAGGGGGAAGAGGAAAAAAGAAGAAAAAAGAGGGGAAAAGGGAAAAAAAGAAAAAGAAAAGAAAAAATGTGGATGTTTGGTATTTATACATATTTGATGAAAGTATTTCTAGCTGCTTAAACACAAAAAAGAAACTTTTGATGCTTTGGACACGCCGTGGACGGGATTCGAACCGGAGAACAGTGGAAATTGGGCAGTCCCCCCTACTTGCGTGATGCACATTGCCTTATTTGGACATAAGCGTCACTCCCAGAGTTGGGGGTGTTCCCCAGTTATAAAACTAGGCTACTGACATGAGTAAAGGCAATAAATGACAAATACAATGAAATTATTGCCTTTTAAGGATCGTTTTGGCATCTTTTATGAATGCAAATATTTTTAGTTTGAAAAAAGTTTTATATATATATTCTTATTTATGAGAATACTTTCTTTGTGTGTAATAATTCTTTTTTTCTTTCTCCCACCTTCCTAAAGGACCGGAATGCCCACTGCCAAGTTCTCATCCCATGACTTGGATCTTTCCATTGCTGACCCTCATTCTGAAACTTCACCTCATGTATCAGAGACCACCTCCAACATTTACCAGAACTGAAAATGCCTCCTCTAGTCATGTTTCTTTTTCTGTTTCATATCATGGTGTTTTTTTCCAAGTCTCAAGTTAATTAACTTGTAAATAACATACCATGTTACACTATTACTATTATTGTGCTGTTTTATACAAACTGTCATTAAAAACACTCACTTGTACATTGCTGTATACCAGTTTTGTTTGAAAAAAAGAAATAAACACTTTTGAAAGGTGTAATTAAAACAGACCACGACAAGTATAATAAATACAATTAAGAGTTTAAAATCAGAAATAGGGATTTTTTTCATACAACTATTTACAGTCAACACAGAATCATGTATCAATACTTTAACAATATTTAAAACTATTGACAGTCAACACAGAATCATGTATCAATACTTTAACAATATTTAAAACTATTTACAATACAACTATTATTTAACTATATTATTATTTAACTATTTACAATACATTTCACATGATTATTTAGGGACATTTTTCCTCATTTCTGCCAACCACTGGTCTTTTGTGACAGACTCGGACAGAGGGCAATACACTCTGCCGCGGTACTGGCTGTGTCCAGTGTCAGCGGTGCGGAACTGGCCACACTTTTTACAGGTATTGGCCTCCACACTTCGCCTATATGGCCTCTTTGCAGTGGGCCCAGCATCCACTGTGGTCGTAGGCGCACTGGTTTGTGGGACTGGACACACAGGAAGGATTACTGGTACCATATTTACAGTTAGCCCTGCTGGTGTGAGGATCTGAGGTGTCAGAAAGGGGCCTGGTGCTGTGGGTGTGGCAAACAAATGTCTCTTCACTGTCCCCTTTGGCATGATGGGGCGTGGGAGCTGACGAGGGGTCTGCCTCTGTTGCGCCTGACCTGCTGTACTCTCCGGCAGCTGGTACTGATGCTCGTGTCGTGCTGGCATGTGTTCAGCAGGGAGTACTCTTGCCTCCTGAAGAGGCTCTTCAGATTCAGGGAGAGCTGGAGGCAACGCAGTGCCCTGGAGCACCACAGAGAGCCCCTGCCTCTTCTGCCTGTTGTTATACCACTGGATGAGGGTGTTCTGGTTCACTTCCACCAGCTGAATCTTTGTTCCCTGCATCACCAGGGAGTTACCAATAACAAGTTGCCTAATCCTGTGATAGTCCCTCAGAATTAAGGACCACCGTGAATCGGCCCTCTTTCCTTTCCTAACTGGGCTTGGGTGGAGATCGCAGAGTCTTAAAAAAATGTTTTCCACTAACCGACAGCAGTCAGGCCACTGAGCAGGTGCACTACTCGCACCTAACATGCAACGGGTGGTGCTCTCCACACCAGGCGTTTTTGAGGGCTTCTTCGGTGTTCTGAATCGTCCACTCAAAAGTCTCTCCTGATGCCGTGCTGCATAAACCACCCGCTGCTTGTCACCTTCATCCAGGCTGTCCCACAGTGCTATGATCGTGTCCACCTGCTGGTTTTTCAGACAGAGAGAGGTCTGACCCCGAAGCTCCACCAAGTACTCAGCAAGTCTGTCCACGTGCTGGTATCCAGGGACATTCTGGTCATCAACAGCCTGTTGGAAATTAAATAGTTTAGAAAATAGCAATGCAAAAGCTTCACTGACACTGACTTTTAATGACACTTTACCGATGCTGTGGATTTAATAAAATATGTGTGCCTATGTACTAAAAAATAGTGATTCGAAATTGATCACACTGACACTTACCATATCTTCATCTTCAACTCCAGCCTCAAAGGATGAACTAGAGGGCAGAATGGATGCTTCGGAGGCCAGTGCAGATGTGCCAGGAGCCAGGGCTGAAAGAAAAACATATTGCAATTATTTTGACAGATATTACAATTGTGATATGATGCACAGTTAGTGGGAATGATTGTTTTTTGCATCAAAACTTTAAATCATGATGACGTGACATTTGTTGGGGTCTGTACCAAACAAACATGTTTTCTTACATCTGGAGAACAAGATTTCTAGGCCAGGGCATCTCAGCAGCACTACAGTACTTCATTATAATGCTGTTTTGTCACACATATTACCTTTATCAAAAAATTGCAGCTTCTAAGTTGGATATTGCACTTGGCCATACTGCAATTTTTATAAGATTTCGATTAACTGTTCAGCCCTACCAGGAGCCGTGGAACTAGGACCAGAGGTAATGGTGGAGGGACCAGGAGTCGGAGAGGCTGGAGCCTGAAGGACCTCCAGGACTGTGGGGTCGTCTGTGATGTCAGAGAAGCCCTCATCTTCCTCCACATCATCCTCCACGTCATGCTGCTCAATTAACTGAGCAGTGTCCTCCGAATCAGGGTGCATATCCTGCAGTGCCTGACCAGTCTGCCGGAACAGATACTGTACCCCTATGAGTTCTCCTGAAACAACATAGGTAGTAAAGTGGATCATTTACAAAAATTAATAAAGTTAATACAACATTTTAAAACTGAGTTGAATTACCAATGTATTCACAAATGCTTACCAGTGTAACGTGACGGTGGACAGAACTCCGGTACCACCTTCCTGCCGAACAGCTTCTCGTAATTTTTGTTTACAGACTGAAGCAGGTCACCCGAGTAGCTGCGCATAGCAGATGGTCCGGTAGACAGGGCAGCACTACCACGGTCCTGGTTCCACCTATGCAGTCCTTCCAGCAGGTAGATCTGAAAGTTCAGGCTGTTGGCACTTGTCCCTAGAAGTACATTATTAAATATTAAATTACAAAATATTCTTGGACTATACAACACATGAACCAATATGTCTGATGGACACAAACCTGGTATGAAGCGGTTAAGGTGTAAATGGAAAGACTCTAAAGATGTAGAGCCTCTGGCACATCTGTATGTGGGTAACCGCACACCTCCCTTTGTGAGCTCCCGTGTTTTGATGTATAGAGCAACACCTGGTGGATCCTGGATGCACTTCACATGCTTTCTCTGTGCCGCCCACAGGCAGGGTTGGGACAGACCACCTTCACCTTCCACAATTTGTAGGGCATCCAGACAAGAAGTGGGTGGGCAAAAAAGCGGTCTGGAGCAGGAGCCTGGTGGTACAGATGGCTTGGTTGTGGGGGAAAGTACCAGAGCTTCAGGTTGTCTTGAAGCTGTAGTTTTCCCTTGGGCCCCAACTTCAATACGCTCTTCATGATCCATTTGTGGTCTTCAGGTGGCAAGCCCTCTGACCACAAACGGGGCAGCTGAGTTGTTGAGGCTTCAAGGGTCTCTGTCATGGAGTCAGCAGTCTTTGCAATGACAAAACAATGCATAAACATACTCAATATTGGTAAAAGACACTGCTTATGCTCTACACGGTATAAAATTAAATGGTAAATTACTTACTGACACAGTGGCACACACTGCAACGGGACTGAGGACAGGCACTGAAGCTGGAGCATCTGTCTGAGGTTCTGGAGCCTGTAAAAGCATGCCAAGGAGTATATTCACATTTGTTAAAAAATTCATAGCATTTACAACACAATCAAATCTTAAGTTATTATGCCATACAGCTGCTCTACATGAAATACTATCATTTAGCTTTAAAGTGTCATTTCTGATTTGAATGGTTTTAAAAAAAACTGTGCATAGAAATACAAGCACTTTAACTGTATTCGAAAAGTGAGTTACATCATTACTCACTGAGACAGCAATGCTGGCTGGAGAACTGGTTCTTCCTTCAGTAGGGTCCGTGACTTTGGTCTGTAAAGCATTCAGTCTAAGTAACTTGTATTAATAACCCAATTTAAACAGTTGCTATTTTATCTCTATTTACCTGGGTTACTTTTCTGGCCATACTTAGATTTGGCTTTGCTGCAGCAACGTGAGCGCCACCAAATCTTGGCTTGGTGAACTGAAAGGCAATCAAGCAAAGGGTGTGTCATGAAAGAACTATATTGTCAAACTATCATTCAGTGAACAAAATGTCAATAACTGTCCAAATACCATTGACAAAGTCAATCGCTGCTTATGGCCCGCCGCTCCCAGCAGTGCTGCACTGTGCTGCCCTACAGCTCTCTGGACCGGACCCACTGCTGCAGTCTGTTGCCCCACGGTGCCGGTGCCGTGGCCAGGATGGACAGGACCCACTGCTGCAGTCTGTTGTCCTGGATGCCCCTGAACAGTACTTGCTCCGGTTGGCTGTTGTTCCATGGCAGAGTAGATACATCACAAATTAGTTTATGTACCGATATGCACGCACACTACTACGTAAGTCTTTTATGGACCAGTGTTACCTTCTGAGTGTGGAATCCACACACACACTTCCTCACTTGGCCGAACAAGGACGTCTGTCCATGTGTCTGCATTGGACACTTGTCAATCTAAAAATAATAATAGATACAGATTAAATTATTGGTTTTTATTTGTGTAATTACAGAGATCTGATGTAAATGATTTGCTCATTACATGTTTATTAAGTTATAATGAGTAGATTGTATTGTGAGAGTAAATAACAATAATTACTGTGCCATGAATATACTCATACCCTTTGATACAGCTCAAACCACTTCTTCTGCCTGGGAGCTGGCCTGTTTCCTTCACCTGCAGGCCAGGCCCCAGTACTGGCAAACTTCCTCAGGCGAGACATCCACTCTGAGTGTGACATCGCCTTGTGCGATTTTGATTTTGAAGAAGACATCGCCTTTGGTGACATAAATGCATGAACATTTTTTTAATGCATGAAAACAAGTGCTGGAACATGAAAACCAGACCATCAGAATTGTAATATTGTAATAACCTTATGAAAAACCTATTGGGCAACCCGGTTTCCATTATAAATAGGTATTCTTACAGTGTGTGGTAAAAAATATCTATGTATGAATATATATGAATTAGAAAGCTAGCTGTATACCTTCTTAGGCAATAATTGTATGTTTGGTAATATTTAGTAAATAGCTCAGCAGTTTTGCAGACAGAAGAGACAGTGTAACATAACACAGTTTGAATAATATGGCGTTTCATTTAACGCATACAATATTGACGTTATTATTTTATTAGGCCTACATTTTTCCGGCAGCAAATGAATGTAAATGGGCTCAGAAGCCAAAAAGTAACGTTATCAAGCTAGCGGCTGAAAGTGGTGAAGATTAAAAGAGTATTCATATGACATCCCACCAATATATTCGTTTATACAGCAGAATTTCAAGGTTTTGGTAGAACCATTCTGCTTCATAGTCAAAACATTATTCATAGCCTGCCTGAAAGAGATTAATAGATAACATTAGCAAACTCTGACTGACAGGAACGAGCGAAATTCCAGCCAGATAACGGAGTGTAACGTAGCTAGCTAATTCACTTGATAAGACAACAGGACACAACAGGTGAAATTACTTCTACACTTAAAGTTACGACATATACAGCACCGTAGTAAATGTGTAAATACTCACCATGTCGCTTGAGTAAATGTAAACAACTTGTTATCTTTCGGGGAAAAAAAACACTGTATTCGCTGTTTGGGGAACGCCCCCTTCGGGAAAAAAAACAAAAAAAACTCCAACATTTCTCCGTCCTGATTGGTCGAAATGTTGAAGACGGGAAGAATGCGCCAAGATGATTGGTCGCAGAATGTTGAAGCCGCGAATGTGATTGGCTTAGTCGTCCAACATTTCATAATGTTGGACGGACGATCCTTCGGCAGCTAGCGTTCAGGTCGCAGTCTCCCCTGGAGGCGTGGGTTCAAATCCCACTTCTGACAGCTGCTTTTTCACTCGAATCGTTGTCTGTAAAATGATATTGGGAAAGCAAAGTCAGCCGTAATTTGAGTCTTTGTGGACAAGCGTATGAAATAAAAGAACTGTGTTAGGAGTACACTGCAGCTTTGCGGCACTACAACATTTGCAACGCTGCGTTCAGACATACAGGTTCAAAGTACCTCTTGTGAACCTCTAGCAATGCCAGGTCCCATTCACAATGAATAGCAGCTATCTCAGCTTCTGTTCCACAACAGTCTGGGCAAGCTGTGTAGAGGTTCCATGGCGTAATGGTTAGCACTCTGGACTTTGACTCCAACAATCCCAACTTCATTTTAAGTAGGATTACTGGTAAAAGGCCTTGCGGGCATTCAGACGGAAAACAACACAAGGGTCTGCATGTTGTTTCAGGTAGCAGGGAGACCTGAAACAACCGAGGGGGCACTCGCTCATGATGTGGAACAATCCACCTGAACTATCTGTAATTCGAAAATTGACAGTAGTGACAGGGTCAGAAGAAGGCAAATGGTTTTGTGTTACATTATGGATGCACACTTTGAATTCTGTCTTGTACTCATAAAAATGAGGTTTCACTGAAAGGGTGATCTCAGATTGCTGCATTCAGAGTCTACAGTCCTCAAAATGAAGGGGCCAGTATACTCCATCAGAAGAACTTGTCACGTGGTCGAACAGCTTTTGAAACCCCCTCCCTCGACAGCTTTCCGACGCCTTTAATGTCAATTTCTCTGCATAGATAACATACATGGTGATATCATGTAAGAATCTGCCTACTGTGACTGTGTAGTGGTTCCATGGTGTAATGGTTAGCACTCTGGGCTCTGAATCCAGCGATCCGAGTTCAAATCTCGGTGGAACCTGGTTTTAAGTGGGATGGTGGTACAAAAACACACCCGCTCCCCTGCTGAATAATGACAGACCTTGGTATGTGGGAATCTTGACTTTGTTTCCTGGCCAACACAGCGCGTCACTGTGACGACGTTGCGTCAAAAGTTGATCCTCAATGTATCATGACATAGAATACCATACCTTGACATATGTAATGTACTGTATCATGATGCATCAGAAAATTTCAACTAAATGTACATTTTATAGTGTCAGGATGGCCCAGCGGTCTAAGGCACTGCAGCTTTGCGGCACTACAACATTTGCAACGCTGCGTTCAGACATACAGGTTCAAAGTACCTCTTGTGAACCTCTAGCAATGCCAGGTCCCATTCACAATGAATAGCAGCTATCTCAGCTTCAGTTCCACAACAGTCTGGGCAAGCTGTGTAGAGGTTCCATGGCGTAATGGTTAGCACTCTGGACTTTGACTCCAACAATCCCAACTTCATTTTAAGTAGGATTACTGGTAAAAGGCCTTGCGGGCATTCAGACGGAAAACAACACAAGGGTCTGCATGTTGTTTCAGGTAGCAGGGAGACCTGAAACAACTGAGGGGGCACTCGGTCATGATGTGGAACAATCCACCTGAACTATCTGTAATTTGAAAATTGACAGTAGTGACAGGGTCAGAAGAAGGCAAATGGTTTTGTGTTACATTATGGATGCACACTTTGAATTCTGTCTTGTACTCATAAAAATGAGGTTTCACTGAAAGGGTGATCTAAGATTGCTGCATTCAGAGTCTACAGTCCTCAAAATGAAGGGGCCAGTATACTCCATCAGAAGTACTTGTCACGTGGTCGAACAGCTTTGGAAACCCCCTCCCTCGACAGCTTTCCGACGCCTTTAATGTCATTTTCTCTGCATAGATAACATACATGGTGATCTCATGTAAGAATCTGCCTACTGCGACTGTGTAGTGGTTCCATGGTGCCTACAAAAATGCACCCGATCCCCTGCTGAATAATGACAGACCTTGGTATGTGGAAATCTTGACTTTGTTTCCTGGCCAACACAGCGCGTCACTGTGACGACGTTGCGTCAAAAGTTGATCCTCAATGTATCATGACATAGAATACCATACCATGACATATGTAATGTACTGTATCATGATGCATCAGAAAATTTCCACTAATCGTACATTTTATAGGGTCAGGATGGCCGAGCGGTCTAAGGCGCTGCGTTAAGGTCGCAGTCTCCCCTGGAGGCGTGGGTTCAAATCCCACTTCTGACAGCTGCTTATTCACTCGAATCGTTGTCTGTAAAATGATATTGGGAAAGCAAAGTCAGCCGTAATTTGAGTCTTTGTGGACAAGCGTATGAAATAAAAGAACTGTGTTAGCAGTACACTGCAGCTTTGCGGCACTACAACATTTGCAACGCTGCGTTCAGACATACAGGTTCAAAGTACCTCTTGTGAACCTCTAGCAATGCCAGGTCCCATTCACAATGAATAGCAGCTATCTCAGCTTCTGTTCCACAACGGTCTGGGCAAGCTGTGTAGAGGTTCCATGGCATAATGGTTAGCACTCTGGACTTTGACTCCAACAATCCCAACTTCATTTTAAGTAGGATTACTGGTAAAAGGCCTTGCGGGCATTCAGACGGAAAACAACACAAGGGTCTGCATGTTGTTTCAGGTAGCAGGGAGACCTGAAACAACCGAGGGGGCACTCGCTCATGATGTGGAACAATCCACCTGAACTATCTTTAATTCGAAAATTGACAGTAGTGACAGGGTCAGAAGAAGGCAAATGGTTTTGTGTTACATTATGGATGCACACTTTGAATTCTGTCTTGTACTCATAAAAATGAGGTTTCACTGAAAGGGTGATCTCAGATTGCTGCATTCAGAGTCTACAGTCCTCAAAATGAAGGGGCCAGTATACTCCATCAGAAGAACTTGTCACGTGGTCGAACAGCTTTGGAAACCCCCTCCCTCGACAGCTTTCCGACGCCTTTAATGTCAATTTCTCTGCATAGATAACATACATGGTGATATCATGTAAGAATCTGCCTACTGCGACTGTGTAGTGATTCCATGGTGTAATGGTTAGCACTCTGGGCTCTGAATCCAGCGATCCGAGTTCAAATCTCGGTGGAACCTGGTTTTAAGTGGGATGGTGGTACAAATACGCACCCGATCCCCTACTGAATA
This sequence comes from Macquaria australasica, assembly GCA_005408345.1. Classification (NCBI taxonomy): domain Eukaryota; kingdom Metazoa; phylum Chordata; class Actinopteri; order Centrarchiformes; family Percichthyidae; genus Macquaria; species Macquaria australasica. The sequence goes on from SEMN01001702.1 coordinate 22,098, forward strand.
ATGACAGACCTTGGTATGTGGGAATCTTGACTTTGTTTCCTGGCCAACACAGCGCCTCACTGTGACGACGTTGCGTCAAATGTTGATCCTCGTGACATATGTAATGTCCTGTATCATGATGCATCAGAAAATTTCAACTAAATGTACATTTTATAGGGTCAGGATGGCCCAGCGGTCTAAGGCACTGCAGCTTTGCGGCACTACAACATTTGCAACGCTGCGTTCAGACATACAGGTTCAAAGTACCTCTTGTGATCCTCTAGCAATGCCAGGTCCCATTCACAATGAATAGCAGCTATCTCAGCTTCTGTTCCACAACAGTCTGGGCAAGCTGTGTAGAGGTTCCATGGCGTAATGGTTAGCACTCTGGACTTTGACTCCAGCAATCCCAACTTCATTTTAAGTAGGATTACTGGTAAAAGCCCTTGCGGGCATTCAGACGGAAAACAACACAAGGGTCTGCATGTTGTTTCAGGTAGCAGGGAGACCTGAAACAACCGAGGGGGCACTAGGTCATGATGTGGAACAATCCACCTGAACTATCTGTAATTCGAAAATTGACAGTAGTGACAGGGTCAGAAGAAGGCAAATGGTTTTGTGTTACATTATGGATGCACACTTTGAATTCTGTCTTGTACTCATAAAAATGAGGTTTCACTGAAAGGGTGATCTCAGATTGCTGCATTCAGAGTCTACAGTCCTCAAAATGAAGGGGCCAGTATACTCCATCAGAAGAACTTGTCACATGGTCGAACAGCTTTGGATACCCCCTCCCTCGACAGCTTTCCGACGCCTTTAATGTCAATTTCTCTGCATAGATAACATACATGGTGATATCATGTAAGAATCTGCCTACTGCGACTGTGTAGTGGTTCCATGGTGCCTACAAAAATGCACCCGAGCCCCTGCTGAATAATGACAGACCTTGGTATGTGGAAATCTTGACTTTGTTTCCTGGCCAACACAGCGCGTCACTGTGACGACGTTGCGTCAAAAGTTGATCCTCAATGTATCATGACATAGAATACCATACCATGACATATGTAATGTACTGTATCATGATGCATCAGAAAATTTCCACTAATCGTACATTTTATAGGGTCAGGATGGCCGAGCGGTCTAAGGCGCTGCGTTAAGGTCGCAGTCTCCCCTGGAGGCGTGGGTTCAAATCCCACTTCTGACAGCTGCTTTTTCACTCGAATCGTTGTCTGTAAAATGATATTGGGAAAGCAAAGTCAGCCGTAATTTGAGTCTTTGTGGACAAGCGTATGAAATAAAAGAACTGTGTTAGGAGTACACTGCAGCTTTGCGGCACTACAACATTTGCAACGCTGCGTTCAGACATACAGGTTCAAAGTACCTCTTGTGAACCTCTAGCAATGCCAGGTCCCATTCACAATGAATAGCAGCTATCTCAGCTTCTGTTCCACAACAGTCTGGGCAAGCTGTGTAGAGGTTCCATGGCATAATGGTTAGCACTCTGGACTTTGACTCCAACAATCCCAACTTCATTTTAAGTAGGATTACTGGTAAAAGGCCTTGCGGGCATTCAGACGGAAAACAACACAAGGGTCTGCATGTTGTTTCAGGTAGCAGGGAGACCTGAAACAACCGAGGGGGCCCTCGCTCATGATGTGGAACAATCCACCTGAACTATCTGTAATTCGAAAATTGACAGTAGTGACAGGGTCAGAAGAAGGCAAATGGTTTTGTGTTACATTATGGATGCACAATTTGAATTCTGTCTTGTACTCATAAAAATGAGGTTTCACTGAAAGGGTGATCTCAGATTGCTGCATTCAGAGTCTACAGTCCTCAAAATGAAGGGGCCAGTATACTCCATCAGAAGAACTTGGCACGTGGTCGAACAGCTTTGGAAACCCCCTCCCTCGACAGCTTTCCGACGCCTTTAATGTCAATTTCTCTGCATAGATAACTTACATGGTGATATCATGTAAGAATCTGCCTACTGCGACTGTGTAGTGGTTCCATGGTGTAATGGTTAGCACTCTGGGCTCTGAATCCAGCGATCCGAGTTCAAATCTCGGTGGAACCTGGTTTTAAGTGGGTTGGTGGTACAAAAACACACCCGCTCCCCTGCTGAATAATGACAGACCTTGGTATGTGGGAATCTTGACTTTGTTTCCTGGCCAACACAGCGCGTCACTGTGACGACGTTGCGTCAAAAGTTGATCCTCAATGTATCATGACATAGAATACCATCCCATGACATATGTAATGTACTGTATCATGATGCATCAGAAAATTTCCACTAAATGTACATTTTATAGGGTCAGGATGGCCCAGCGGTCTAAGGCACTGCAGCTTTGCGGCACTACAACATTTGCAACGCTGCGTTCAGACATACAGGTTCAAAGTACCTCTTGTGAACCTCTAGCAATGCCAGTTCCCATTCACAATGAATAGCAGCTATCTCAGCTTCTGTTCCACAACAGTCTGGGCAAGCTGTGTAGAGGTTCCATGGCGTAATGGTTAGCACTCTGGACTTTGACTCCAACAATCCCAACTTCATTTTAAGTAGGATTACTGGTAAAAGGCCTTGCGGGCATTCAGACAGAAAACAACACAAGGGACTGCATGTTGTTTCAGGTAGCAGGGAGACCTGAAACAACCGAGGGGGCACTCGCTCATGATGTGGAACAATCCACCTGAACTATCTGTAATTCGAAAATTGACAGTAGTGACAGGGTCAGAAGAAGGCAAATGGTTTTGTGTTACATTATGGATGCACACTTTGAATTCTGTCTTGTACTCATAAAAATGAGTTTTCACTGAAAGGGTGATCTCAGATTGCTGCATTCAGAGTCTACAGTCCTCAAAATGAAGGGGCCAGTATACTCCATCAGAAGTACTTGTCACGTGGTCGAACAGATTTGGAAACCCCCTCCCTCGACAGCTTTCCGACGCCTTTAATGTCAATTTCTCTGCATAGATAACATACATGGTGATATCATGTAAGAATCTGCCTACTGCGACTGTGTAGTGGTTCCATGGTGCCTACAAAAATGCACCCGATCCCCTGCTGAATAATGACAGACCTTGGTATGTGGAAATCTTGACTTTGTTTCCTGGCCAACACAGCGCGTGTTGGCCACTGTGACGACGTTGCGTCAAAAGTTGATCCTCAATGTATCATGACATAGAATACCATACCATGACATATGTAATGTACTGTATCATGATGCATCAGAAAATTTCCACTAATCGTACATTTTATAGGGTCAGGATGGCCGAGCGGTCTAAGGCGCTGCGTTCAGGTCGCAGTCTCCCCTGGAGGCGTGGGTTCAAATCCCACTTCTGACAGCTGCTTTTTCACTCGAATCGTTGTCTGTAAAATGATATTGGGAAAGCAAAGTCAGCCGTAATTTGAGTCTTTGTGGACAAGCGTATGAAATAAAAGAACTGTGTTAGGAGTACACTGCAGCTTTGCGGCACTACAACATTTGCAACGCTGCGTTCAGACATACAGGTTCAAAGTACCTCTTGTGAACCTCTAGCAATGCCAGGTCCCATTCACAATGAATAGCAGCTATCTCAGCTTCTGTTCCACAACAGTCTGGGCAAGCTGTGTAGAGGTTCCATGGCGTAATGGTTAGCACTCTGGACTTTGACTCCAACAATCCCAACTTCATTTTAAGTAGGATTACTGGTAAAAGGCCTTGCGGGCATTCAGACGGAAAACAACACAAGGGACTGCATGTTGTTTCAGGTAGCAGGGAGACCTGAAACAACCGAGGGGGCACTCGCTCATGATGTGGAACAATCCACCTGAACTATCTGTAATTCGAAAATTGACAGTAGTGACAGGGTCAGAAGAAGGCAAATGGTTTTGTGTTACATTATGGATGCACACTTTGAATTCTGTCTTGTACTCATAAAAATGAGGTTTCACTGAAAGGGTGATCTCAGATTGCTGCATTCAGAGTCTACAGTCCTCAAAATGAAGGGGCCAGTATACTCCATCAGAAGAACTTGTCACGTGGTCGAACAGCTTTGGAAACCCCCTCCCTCGACAGCTTTCCGACGCCTTTAATGTCAATTTCTCTGCATAGATAACATACATGGTGATATCATGTAAGAATCTGCCTACTGCGACTGTGTAGTGGTTCCATGGTGTAATGGTTAGCACTCTGGGCTCTGAATCCAGCGATCCGAGTTCAAATCTCGGTGGAACCTGGTTTTAAGTGGGATGGTGGTACAAAAACGCACCCGATCCCCTGCTGAATAATGACAGACCTTGGTATGTGGGAATCTTGACTTTGTTTCCTGGCCAACACAGCGCGTCACTGTGACGACGTTGCGTCAAAAGTTGATCCTCAATGTATCATGACATAGAATACCATACCATGACATATGTAATGTACTGTATCATGATGCATCAGAAAATTTCCACTAATCGTACATTTTATAGGGTCAGGATGGCCGAGCGGTCTAAGGAAGCTGGGGAAGAACAATCGTCCGTCAAAGAGGGGGAAGAAGGGGGGAGAAGGGGGAAGAGGAAAAAAGAAGAAAAAAGAAGAAAAAAGAGGGGAAAAGGGAAAAAAAGAAAAAGAAAAGAAAAAATGTGGATGTTTGGTATTTATACATATTTGATGAAAGTATTTCTAGCTGCTTAAACACAAAAAAGAAACTTTTGATGCTTTGGACACGCCGTGGACGGGATTCGAACCGGAGAACAGTGGAAATTGGGCAGTCCCCCCTACTTGCGTGATGCACATTGCCTTATTTGGACATAAGCGTCACTCCCAGAGTTGGGGGTGTTCCCCAGTTATAAAACTAGGCTACTGACATGAGTAAAGGCAATAAATGACAAATACAATGAAATTATTGCCTTTTAAGGATCGTTTTGGCATCTTTTATGAATGCAAATATTTTTAGTTTGAAAAAAGTTTTATATATATATTCTTATTTATGAGAATACTTTCTTTGTGTGTAATAATTCTTTTTTTCTTTCTCCCATCTTCCTAAAGGACCGGAATGCCCACTGCCAAGTTCTCATCCCATGACTTGGATCTTTCCATTGCTGACCCTCATTCTGAAACTTCACCTCATGTATCAGAGACCACCTCCAACATTTACCAGAACTGAAAATGCCTCCTCTAGTCATGTTTCTTTTTCTGTTTCATATCATGGTGTTTTTTTCCAAGTCTCAAGTTAATTAACTTGTAAATAACATACCATGTTACACTATTACTATTATTGTGCTGTTTTATACAAACTGTCATTAAAAACACTCACTTGTACATTGCTGTATACCAGTTTTGTTTGAAAAAAAGAAATAAACACTTTTGAAAGGTGTAATTAAAACAGACCACGACAAGTATAATAAATACAATTAAGAGTTTAAAATCAGAAATAGGGATTTTTTCATACAACTATTTACAGTCAACACAGAATCATGTATCAATACTTTAACAATATTTAAAACTATTGACAGTCAACACAGAATCATGTATCAATACTTTAACAATATTTAAAACTATTTACAATACAACTATTATTTAACTATATTATTATTTAACTATTTACAATACATTTCACATGATTATTTAGGGACATTTTTCCTCATTTCTGCCAACCACTGGTCTTTTGTGACAGACTCGGACAGAGGGCAATACACTCTGCCGCGGTACTGGCTGTGTCCAGTGTCAGCGGTGCGGAACTGGCCACACTTTTTACAGGTATTGGTCTCCACACTTCGCCTATATGGCCTCTTTGCAGTGGGCCCAGCATCCACTGTGGTCGTAGGCGCACTGGTTTGTGGGACTGGACACACAGGAAGGATTACTGGTACCATATTTACAGTTAGCCCTGCTGGTGTGAGGATCTGAGGTGTCAGAAAGGGGCCTGGTGCTGTGGGTGTGGCAAACAAATGTCTCTTCACTGTCCCCTTTGGCATGATGGGGCGTGGGAGCTGACGAGGGGTCTGCCTCTGTTGCGCCTGACCTGCTGTACTCTCCGGCAGCTGGTACTGATGCTCGTGTCGTGCTGGCATGTGTTCAGCAGGGAGTACTCTTGCCTCCTGAAGAGGCTCTTCAGATTCAGGGAGAGCTGGAGGCAACGCAGTGCCCTGGAGCACCACAGAGAGCCCCTGCCTCTTCTGCCTGTTGTTATACCACTGGATGAGGGTGTTCTGGTTCACTTCCACCAGCTGAATCTTTGTTCCCTGCATCACCAGGGAGTTACCAATAACAAGTTGCCTAATCCTGTGATAGTCCCTCAGAATTAAGGACCACCGTGAATCGGCCCTCTTTCCTTTCCTAACTGGGCTTGGGTGGAGATCGCAGAGTCTTAAAAAAATGTTTTCCACTAACCGACAGCAGTCAGGCCACTGAGCAGGTGCACTACTCGCACCTAACATGCAACGGGTGGTGCTCTCCACACCAGGCGTTTTTGAGGGCTTCTTCGGTGTTCTGAATCGTCCACTCAAAAGTCTCTCCTGATGCCGTGCTGCATAAACCACCCGCTGCTTGTCACCTTCATCCAGGCTGTCCCACAGTGCTATGATCGTGTCCACCTGCTGGTTTTTCAGACAGAGAGAGGTCTGACCCCGAAGCTCCACCAAGTACTCAGCAAGTCTGTCCACGTGCTGGTATCCAGGGACATTCTGGTCATCAACAGCCTGTTGGAAATTAAATAGTTTAGAAAATAGCAATGCAAAAGCTTCACTGACACTGACTTTTAATGACACTTTACCGATGCTGTGGATTTAATAAAATATGTGTGCCTATGTACTAAAAAATAGTGATTCGAAATTGATCACACTGACACTTACCATATCTTCATCTTCAACTCCAGCCTCAAAGGATGAACTAGAGGGCAGAATGGATGCTTCGGAGGCCAGTGCAGATGTGCCAGGAGCCAGGGCTGAAAGAAAAACATATTGCAATTATTTTGACAGATATTACAATTGTGATATGATGCACAGTTAGTGGGAATGATTGTTTTTTGCATCAAAACTTTAAATCATGATGACGTGACATTTGTTGGGGTCTGTACCAAACAAACATGTTTTCTTACATCTGGAGAACAAGATTTCTAGGCCAGGGCATCTCAGCAGCACTACAGTACTTCATTATAATGCTGTTTTGTCACACATATTACCTTTATCAAAAAATTGCAGCTTCTAAGTTGGATATTGCACTTGGCCATACTGCAATTTTTATAAGATTTCGATTAACTGTTCAGCCCTACCAGGAGCCGTGGAACTAGGACCAGAGGTAATGGTGGAGGGACCAGGAGTCGGAGAGGCTGGAGCCTGAAGGACCTCCAGGACTGTGGGGTCGTCTGTGATGTCAGAGAAGCCCTCATCTTCCTCCACATCATCCTCCACGTCATGCTGCTCAATTAACTGAGCAGTGTCCTCCGAATCAGGGTGCATATCCTGCAGTGCCTGACCAGTCTGCCGGAACAGATACTGTACCCCTATGAGTTCTCCTGAAACAACATAGGTAGTAAAGTGGATCATTTACAAAAATTAATAAAGTTAATACAACATTTTAAAACTGAGTTGAATTACCAATGTATTCACAAATGCTTACCAGTGTAACGTGACGGTGGACAGAACTCCGGTACCACCTTCCTGCCGAACAGCTTCTCGTAATTTTTGTTTACAGACTGAAGCAGGTCACCCGAGTAGCTGCGCATAGCAGATGGTCCGGTAGACAGGGCAGCACTACCACGGTCCTGGTTCCACCTATGCAGTCCTTCCAGCAGGTAGATCTGAAAGTTCAGGCTGTTGGCACTTGTCCCTAGAAGTACATTATTAAATATTAAATTACAAAATATTCTTGGACTATACAACACATGAACCAATATGTCTGATGGACACAAACCTGGTATGAAGCGGTTAAGGTGTAAATGGAAAGACTCTAAAGATGTAGAGCCTCTGGCACATCTGTATGTGGGTAACCGCACACCTCCCTTTGTGAGCTCCCGTGTTTTGATGTATAGAGCAACACCTGGTGGATCCTGGATGCACTTCACATGCTTTCTCTGGACACGCCAGATGTGCTCCATCCTCTCCCTATCAAACAGGGGAACGCCAAGGGAGTCGTTTCCACTGGTCCCCATGAGCCCGCGCAGCAGCTCCTCCAGCAGCTGAGTGGTGGTCTCCTCACCACGGGTCCTCCTCCGGCAATGGAGAGCCAGCTCCTCCCTGGACAGATGTTTATTGATGTCGCCATCAGTAAGTGAAGAGAAGCCCTGGGATTGAAGCTGCTGTCTTTTTGCTTCGCGCAACAGAGCTAAATCAGCTGTATCCCACTCAAATACGCACGCTGATAGGCGTGACATAAAGACTGGGTACAGCTGATGAGCATCTGTTGAGCATCCCAGGGCAAGTCGGCGCATGAAGTGCCAGATATCCAGCCTTACAGTGAGGTCTGGCCACCCGCTAAATCTGGCCTTCAGCTTGGTCTCCCCTGCCTCAGTACAGCAGCCACAGTCCACATATAAGGCAACAGGGGGATCCACACCGGCCTGCTGGTATCTCTTCACCAGGTCTGCTGCCATCATGTCCAGGCCAGATCCCTCCTGAGCAGTCAGCACACTGATGAGAATCTGACCATACTCATTTCCCACAGAGGTGAGCCAGAGTGCTGTGCCCTTGGCTGTTCCGGCCAGCTTCTTGGTGATCTGAAGAACACAAAATTGATAGGGCCTCTGTGAACATGATTCAAAAATACTGGAATACATGCAGTAGTTAATATCAGTAGCCCAGTTTAAAGAGAGAGAGAAAAAAAAAAAGGTTTTAACCTTTTTGGTCGAATCCATTTTCAGAATGGTGCCATAGGTTGACGTTATTCTGGCCTTGATATCCTCCAGCCTTGTTAAAATGTCCTGGCTGTAAACAGAGAGCAGCCACTTACAGCTCGGCACCACAGCAGGGTCTGGAGGCTCAGGAAATGCCATGGGCAACAGTCCGGGGCGCTGGAGGAAGTCCACACACTCTGTGGTGTACCTTGCAATGCGATGCAGCCACTCCTCTGTGTGGTTCTCCCTTAGCTGCTTTAAAACCCGTGTTGGGCTGTTACCCAGGCCTCTCTCCCGCAGAAGCCGGATCACCCGGATGTCACACGCATACCTTGGACATAGACAGATACATCAGTAAGAATGTTTTACATAATTCTTTTACATAAGGCAAGAGTGAAAAGAGACACTACTCACTTTTGTGTGAGGATGACCCGAAATTCGGATCTGTGAGCCAAGTCCAGTTGCATGAGGACAGTCTGGCTCCAAGACACGTGGCTGGATCTACATTTGGTGCAGGTCAGAGTCTCTGTCACCATATTGTAAATCCTGTCCACGTCCAGGACCTGCCGTGCCCTCTTGTGTAGCCCTGCTCCTGTGAGTTGGTGCCGCCCACAGGCAGGGTTGGGACAGACCACCTTCACCTTCCACAATTTGTAGGGCATCCAGACAAGAAGTGGGTGGGCAAAAAAGCGGTCTGGAGCAGGAGCCTGGTGGTACAGATGGCTTGGTTGTGGGGGAAAGTACCAGAGCTTCAGGTTGTCTTGAAGCTGTAGTTTTCCCTTGGGCCCCAACTTCAATACGCTCTTCATGATCCATTTGTGGTCTTCAGGTGGCAAGCCCTCTGACCACAAACGGGGCAGCTGAGTTGTTGAGGCTTCAAGGGTCTCTGTCATGGAGTCAGCAGTCTTTGCAATGACAAAACAATGCATAAACATACTCAATATTGGTAAAAGACACTGCTTATGCTCTACACGGTATAAAATTAAATGGTAAATTACTTACTGACACAGTGGCACACACTGCAACGGGACTGAGGACAGGCACTGAAGCTGGAGCATCTGTCTGAGGTTCTGGAGCCTGTAAAAGCATGCCAAGGAGTATATTCACATTTGTTAAAAAATTCATAGCATTTACAACACAATCAAATCTTAAGTTATTATGCCATACAGCTGCTCTACATGAAATACTAT
>SEMN01001703.1:0-32036 GCA_005408345.1 Macquaria australasica
GCCATATCATAACAAAGTTATCTCAGGGCACTTTTTCATATAGAGCAGGTCTAGACCGACTCTTTATATTTACAGAGACCCAACAGTTCCACCATGAGCAAGCACTATGCGACAGTGGCAAGGAAAAACTCCCTTTTAACAGGTAGAAACCTCGAGCAGAACCAGGCTCAAGGTGGGCGGTCATCTGCCTCGACCGGTTGAGTTGAAGGGGGAAGGGGGGAGCGGGAGAGAGAGAGCAGGAGGAAAGAGAACATACAGCAGCTCAATACAGCATAGATATGGTAATGGCATTGATGTTAACACCAACAGAAACAACACTAAGAGTAACATTATAATAGCAATACTAATAACAGCAACAACAGCAATAGCATCAGCGGGTGCAGAGCAGGAACACGGGGGCAGCAGGTGGCAGCAACCACAGACCCAGACCTCCACAGCTCCAGAGGCAGAAACACCTGCAGAAAGCAACAGAAGGGGAGGGAGAGAGAGAGGAGAGAAAGCACACAACTACGGGAAGAAGTTGAATTAATAACAAACATTGATGGGATATGAGGGCGTACAGATGGAGAGGAAGAGGAGGAGAAAGGAGCTCAGTGCATCATAGGAAGTCCCCGGCAGTCTAGGCCTATAGCAGCATAACTAAGGGGGGGCTCAGGGGTCACCTGAGTCAGCCCTACTATAAGCTTTATCAAAGAGGAAAGTCTTAAGCCTACTCTTAAATGTGAGGAGGTTGTCCGCCTCCCATACACAAACTGGGATCTGGTTCCACAGGAGAGGAGCTTGATAGCTGAAGGCTCTGGCTCCCATTCTACTTTAGAGACTCTAGGAACCACAAGGAACCCTGCATTCTGGGAGCGCAGTGCTCTAGTGGGGTAATAGGGTACTATGAGCTCTTTAAGATATGATGGTGCCTGACCATTTAGGGCTTTGAAGGTGAGGAGAATGATTTTAAATTCTATTCTGGATTTTACAGGGAGCCAGTGTAGAGAAGCTAATATTGGAGAAATATGATCTCTTTTCCTGGTTCTTGTCAGTAAACGTGCCGCAGCATTCTGAATCAGCTGGAGAGTCTTAAGGGATTTATTGGGGCAGCCTGATAATAGAGAGTTGCAATAGTCCAGCCTAGACGTAACAAATGCATGGACTAGTTTTTCTGCATCTTTTTGAGATAGAATGTGCCTGATTTTTGCAATGTTACGTAAATGAAAAAAGGCAGTTCTTGAAGTTTGTTTTATGTGGGAGTTAAAGCACATATCCTGATCAAAGATAACTCCAAGATTCCTTACGGTTTCGCTGGAGGCCAGGGCAATGCCATCTAGAGAAACTATATCTTTAGATAATGTGTTTCGAAGGTGTTCGGGGCCAAGTACAATAACTTCGGTTTTGTCTGAGTTTAACATCAGAAATTGCAGGTCATCCAGGTTTTTATGTCCTTAAGGCATGCTTGAAGTTTAGCTAATTGATTGGTTTCATCTGGCTTGATCGATAAATATAATTGGGTATCATCTGCATAACAATGAAAATTTATGGGGTGCTTCCTAATAATATTGCCTAAAGGAAGCATATATAAGGTAAATAGAATTGGTCCAAGCACAGAACCTTGTGGAACTCCGTGACTAACTTTGGCGTGCATAGAGGATTCATCATTAACGTGTACAAACTGATATCGATCTGATAAATAGGATTTAAACCAGCTTAGTGCGGTGCCTTTAATGCCAATTAAATGTTCTAGTCTCTGTATTAGAATGTGATGGTCAATGGTATCGAATGCAGCACTAAGATCTAGTAAAACAAGTACAGAGACAAGTCCTTTGTCGGATGCAATTAGAAGGTCATTTGTAACTTTCACCAGTGCTGTCTCTGTGCTATGATGCACTCTAAATCCTGACTGAAAATCCTCAAACAGGTTGTTGTTGTGTAGAAAGTCACACAACTGATTGGCGACTGCTTTCTCAAGGACCCTAGAGAGAAAAGGAGGGTTAGATATAGGTCTATAATTTGACAAAATGGATCAAGAGTGGGCTTTTTAAGAAGAGGCTTAATTACAGCTACTTTAAAGGACTGTGGCACATAGCCTTTAAATAAGGACAGATTGATCATATCTAGTACATAAGTGCTAACTAAGGGTAAAATTTCTTTAAGCAGCCTAGTTGGGACGGGGTCTAAGAGACACGTTGATGGCTTAGATGAGGAAATCATGGAAGTTAGTTGATTACGGTTGATGGGAGAAAAGCAGTCTAAATGTACAGGTTTTACAGTTGTTTCTAAGGTTCCTGTGTTTGAAGATAAGTCAGTACCAACTGAGGGCAGGAGGTGCTGAATTTTTTCTCTAATAGTTAGAATTTTATCTTTAAAGAAGCTCATGAAGTCATTACTACTGAGGTCTATAGGAATACATGGCTCAACAGAGCTGTGACTCTCTGTCAGCCTGGCTACAGTGCTGAACAGAAACCTGGGGTTGTTCTTATTTTCCTCTATTAATGATGAGTAGTAAGCTGCTCTGGCATTACGGAGGGCCTTCCATAAATTTTAAGACTATCTTGCCAGGCTAAACGTGATTCTTCCAGATTGGTGGAACGCCAATTTCCTTTCAAGTTTTCGCGATGTTTGTTTTAATTTGCGGGTTATACCATGGAGCTAACCTCCTCTGTTTTATTATCTTCTTTTTTAGAGGGGCGATAGAGTCGAGTGTTATTCGTAGTGAGCCTGCAGCACTATCAACAAGATGATCAATTTGGGAGGGACTAAAGTTAGCATAGGAGTCATCTGTTACATTGAGACATGGAACTGAATTAAATGCCGATGGAATCACTTCCTTAAATTTAGCTACAGCACTATCAGATAGACATCTAGTGTAGGAATGTTTGCCTAATGGCGTGTAGTCCAGTAATAGGAATTCAAAAGTTATTAAATAATGGTCTGATAAAAAAGGATTCTGTGGAAAGACTATTAGATGTTCAATTTCTATGCCATAGACAAGAACAAGGTCGAGGGTGTGGTTAAAACAGTGAGTGGGTTTATGTACACTCTGACAGAAGCCAATCGAATCTAGTAATGAGATAAACGCAGCACTAAGGCTATCATTTTCTACATCCACATGAATATTAAAATCACCTACAATAATTATTTTATCCGTTTTAAGGACTAAACCTGATAAGAACTCTGAGAATTCAGATAAAAATTCAGAGTACGGTCCAGGAGCTCGGTACACTATAACAAATAGAATTGGCTGTAGTGTTTTCCAGGTTGGGTGTGAAAGGCTAAGAACAAGGCTTTCGAACGAGTTATAATTTAATTTAGGTTTAGGTTTGATTAATAGGCTTGAGTCGAAGATGGCTGCAACTCCACCTCCTCGGCCTGTGCCTCGAGGAATGTGAGTATTAATGTGACTGGGGGAGTGGATTCATTTAGGCTAACATATTCACCTTGACACAGCCAGGTTTCAGTGAGACAAAATAAATCAATATTATGATCTGATATTAGATCGTTTACTAGAACAGCTTTAGATGACAGAGATCTGATGTTTAAGAGTCCACATTTAATTCTCCTATTTTGTTGTACTGTTGCAGTGGTGGTTTTACTTTTTATTAGGTTTTTATGTGTAACTCCTCTTCTGTTTACTTTTGATTTAAATAATTTAAGTGGTCTGGGGGCAGACAACCTCTCTGTGGAGTTTAGGGTGGGTAACTGCTCTAATGGAAGCGCAGAGAAGCGTGTAGGACTGCAACTCTGCCTGGCTAGTAGTCAGCACAGTAATCACAAATCACAGTTTTCCTGGAAAGTGCAACGCTTGTGACATCTTCTGGCTTCCCAAGTTGCAAATTTGGCTAGGCAAACTATTTGTGCGTTTATAGCAGCAAGGTCGAAGTAGTTGAGGTAACTATACAAGGTTCCCTCATCAGTCCTAACTTCTCTTGGGATCGCTACTTATGGTTTACTTACGGTATCTTTCTTTCCCCCCTGCTTTGCAAATATTTTTTTTTTATTATTGAGGTTCTGGCAACAATTACATATACTTCCAGTTCTGAATATGTACAGAATTAGACGGTATCTTGACCATTGTCCCACCCAGAGCTCATGTCGTCTGAGCTAGCTTCGTCATTCTCATGTTCCAGTTCTGCTTTTAAATGGTCTGATGCATAAATGTCACAAAAACAAATTCCTCATCATCAGTGGCCTTATGTACATCTTCATTTCCAGAGCTGCTGTCATCAGAACCCTCCAATATCAAAGAAACTTATTCTCTGCATTATACCTGACACCCAAGTGCCACACCATCATGTTACTGTGACAGTAAGCTAATATAAACACATTTCTTTGATCATTGTGTCATTATTTATTCAAAGTAACAGTTGTGTAACAACAGTGCCATCATGAGGCCAAACAGGAAAACACATTACCCGTAAGGGTGCTCCGATCTTCTATTTGAAGCCTTCTATTTATTGTGTAGCATTATTTAAGATAAGATAAGATAAGATAAGCCTTTAATTGTCCCACAGTGGGGAAATTTTCAGCGTTACAGCAGCCAGCAAAAGTGTCATATATAGAAATACAATAATAAAATATAATAAAATACAATAAAAATAAATAGAAAAATAGTCCTGTACACAGTATATCGACAGGAATAATAATAGAGTGAGTGCATTTGTAAGTATGAACAATAGATAAGATAAAATTATTGCACATATATAACATACATGTACATGAAAATATTACACAGCAACAGATGAAGTAAATAACATCATGAATAAAAAAAAAAATGTATTAAGATAATGCACAGCAGCACAGGGCGGCACGGTGGTGCAGTGGTTAGCACTGTCGCCTCACAGCAAGAGGGTTCTGGGTTCGCACCTGCCGGCCGGCTGGGGTCCTTCTGTGTGGAGTTTGCATGTTCTCCCCGTGTCCGCGTGGATTCTCTCCAGGCACTCCGGCTTCCTCCCACCATCCAAAGACATGCAAGTTAGGTTAATTGGTGATTCTAAATTGTCCGTAGGTGTGACTGTGAGTGTGAATGTTTATCTGTCTCTATGTGTCAGCCCTGTGATTGACTGGCGACCAGTCCTGGGTGTACCCCGTCTCTCGCCCTATGTCGACCCTCTAAGAGGATAAGCGGTATAGAAAATGGATGGATGGATGGATGGATGGATAATGCACAGCAGCAGATGAAGTAAAGTAGTGAACAGTCTGCTTATTGACAGTCAAATGTAGATTACCGGAAGCTGTACTGATTATAGAGTCTGACCTACGGTACCTCTCCTTCAGACACCGAGGGTGGAGCAGCCAATCGCTGAATGTGACATGTAGGGGGTGGGAAGTGTTCTCCAGTAGTGATGATAGCTTGGCCACCATTCTCCTGCCACCCACCACCTCCACTGGGTCCAGAGGGCATCCAAGGACAGAGCTGGCCTTCTTTACCAGTCTGTCCAGTCTCTTCCTATCCCTGGAAGAGATGCCACTGGCCCAACAGGTCACCCCATACAAGACAGCTGATGCCACCACAGAGTCATAGAAAGTCTTCAGGAGCGCCCCCTGCACTCCAAAAGACCTTAGTCTCCTGAGCAGAAAGAGACGGCTCTGGCCCTTCTTGAACAGAGCGTCCGTATTGTCTGACCAGTCCAGTTTGTTGTTCAAGTGAACACCCAGATACTTGTACGATCTCACAATTTCAATGTCCGTTCCCTGGATGTTCACTGGTGTAGGTGGAGGGAGTTTGCGCCTGCCGAAGTCCACCACGAGCTCTTTGGTTTTACCCGCGTTGATCTGGAGGCGGTTCTGCTGACACCAACCCACAAAGCCCTGGGTCAGTTCTCTGTACTCCCTATCATCCCCGTCAGTGATGAGGCCGACGATGGCAGAGTCGTCAGAGAACTTCTGTAGGTGACAGTTCGAAGTGTTATGGGTGAAGTCCGCTGTGTAGAAGGTGAACAGGAAAGGCGCCAGAACGGTTCCCTGTGGAGCCCCTGTGCTGCAGAGAAGTGTGTCAGACACACAGTCCTGTAACCTCACATACTGTGGTCGGTTTGTGAGGTAGTCCAGGATCCATGCTGCCAGGTGATGGTCCACCCCAGCGTGCTCCAACTTGTCCCCCAGAATCCTGGGCTGGATGGTGTTAAAAGCACTGGAGAAATCAAAAAACATGATCCTCACAGTGTTTCCAGCCTTTTCTAGGTGAGAGAGGGATGTGTGAAGTAGGTAAATGACAGCGTCATCCACCCCAATGCGGGGTTGGTAGGCAAACTGCAGAGGGTCCATACATGGGCTCACCAGCGGACGCAGGTGGACAAGGACCAGTCTCTCCAGGGTCTTCATCAGGTGAGAGGTCAATGCCACTGGCCTGTAGCCATTTAGGTCCTTGGGGTGAGGGGTCTTTGGCACAGGAACCAGACACGATGTTTTCCACAGTTTTGGCACCCTCCCCAGCTTCAGACTCAGGTTGAACAGGTGCCCAACAATCCCACACAGCTGATCCGCACAGGACTTCAGAAGTCTGGAGCTGATGCCGTCTGGGCCCGCTGCCTTTCCTACCCTCATCTTCCTCAGTTCATTTCTCACCTGGGATGTTGTGAGGAACAGCCCGGTTGAGCTTGTAGGGGGTAGGGGGGCTGAGAGGGAGGTGTTTGCGGGTGTGAAATGGGGAGATGGGCCCAGCCCAGGCTGTGGTGTGGGTGTATGAAGTGGCTGTAAGCTGAGGGCTGTGTGGAGTGGTGAGTGGTGAGATGAGGGAGCGAGGGGGCTGCAGGCAGGGAGGGTAGATGGTGATGATGGTTGCAGGGGGGACGGGGCAGGGGGGGGGTTAGATGCCTGATCGAATCTGTTAAAGAATACGTTCAGGTCATCTGCCCACTTCTGATCCCCCACAGGCCGGGGCTTGGAGTCCATATGGCCCGAGATGGTTTTAAGGCCCCTCCAAACTCCTCTGGTGTTATTTTGCTGCAGCTGACTCTCCAACTTCATCCTGTAGCTGTTTTTCCCCTCCCTGATCCTCCTCCTCAGTTCTCGCTGGACACTCTTTAACTCCTCCTTGTTACCCGATACAAAAACTCTCTTTTTTTCCTTGAGGAGAGCCTTAATATCAGGAGTGATCCAGGGTTTATTGTTGGCGAAACAACGCACAGTCCTGGTGGGGATGGTGTTTTCCACACAGAAGTTTATGTAATCCGTCAGACAGTCTGTGAGGTTGTCAATATCCTCCCCATGAGCGTCACTAAAAATGTCCCATACAGTAGTGTCAAAACAGTCCTTTAAAGCATCCTCTGCTCCGTTAGACCACTTCTTCACTGTGCGTGGGACAGCAGGCAGCCTGCGCACAAGAGGTCTGTAGACAGGCCTGAGATGCACAAGGTTGTGATCAGATCTGCCCAGGGGGGGGGAGACTCAATGAGATGTATGCATCCTTGGTGTTGGCATAACATAAGTCCAGTATTCTGTTGTCTCTGGTATGGCACGTAACATACTGGGTAAATGTGGGTAGAGAGGAAGACGGAGGGGCATGATTAAAATCACCAGAGATGACGAGGAGGGCATTTGGGTGCTGTGTCTGCAGCCTGCTTACTGCTGAGAGCAGGACATCACAGGCTGCCTCAGCGTTAGCAGAGGGGGGAATGTAAGCTACCATCACGATGGCATGCGAGAATTCCCTCGGTAGATAGTATGGCCTCATGCTAACAGCTAGCAGTTCAATGTTCTTGCTGTCCTTGCTGTAGGGTTGCTGTTGTTGCAATGTCTTACTGACAGCTGAGTGAATGGCGACTGAGTTGCTAAATGGTCCCACTCTATCTCTGCCTCAGTGCTAGCTAGCTTTGAAAACTCGTCATATTCCTTGACGTAACTAACCTTCAAATGTCTGATGAGGTTCATGGTGTTGAAATTTTTTGGTTGCATTCCTCCACAAGGGATTTCCTTGGAACACTGCAAATTGCAAATGTATTGTGTTTTTCAAACACCTGGTTTTTCACCAAACCGGTGAAGCCTTTTCAGCGGCTTGTAGAGAAATTGTCTCGCGTGTTATGTGTCATCTGATTGGCTCTTTTGATTAGCCTTTATAGAGACCAGCGATCAAACTATTTAGAAGGAATTGGTGGCCAATTGATTGGAGCGCCCTTAATTGCCCGCTATCACCTGCATCCAGCATAATGTGAATTTTAAAATGTAACACTCTTACATACCTTGGTTCTGTAGGGACTTATAAACTATTATAAGAAAAATATATTAGAAAAATCTTATCTTGTTCTTTTCATTTTTCATCTTATCATTTTGACATTTTGAAACCAGAACATATTGTTAAAAACAAATAGTTTGAGGAATACCAGGGAATTGAAGGTTTAATTGAACAAAATTAATGAATTAGACAGGGTATGTTGATCTTCTGCATAGCTTCCACATAGAGTAAGTGCACTAGCATTTCCTTTAACCCCACCTCCCACCGCTTGGTTTTGGGCCAGCTCACATGAATGGCAGTGATACTATAAACTCTGGATTTGACTATTAGTGAATTTTACAACTTTTAGGACATAATGATTTAAATAAGGGCTATTTAAGTGTACTAGGAAGTTGATTATGATTTACAAAAGTCTCTTTCACAATGTAAGTCTATGGGGAAAAGTATTTTTGGGCCAGTATGCATCACATGACGGACCTGGAAGTGTGTAATTACACGGTTTGGCCACTATATCAAATTGGCTTCAAATCCTGGTGTCATGACCCACGAAGGACTTATGTTGGTACCTGGTGACACAATTTCTGTATCCAGTGTGCAAAATATGGGGGTCTCAGACCCCCAATTAACTAGGACCCCCGATGACAGCAAAATCAGATTGAGTGGGTCTCAAAATGAAGCTAATTATTTATTGTAAAATGTGTTTTCATGTTTAAATATTGAAAGGTAAGGAGCAACACAGAAAATGTCAGCGGAACCCGCGTGCAAGTAAACCTGCTACAGTGGCGCCCAACGTGGGGCTGACAGAGGCGCAAACTTTACAGTTTACGGCCGTGGCTGGCCCTTTATTTGGCTCCACTGAGCTCACTGAAAACGCATACATCCAGCCACGACTGTCCCTTTTTCCCTTGTCCACGTGCCGGGAAGCCGTCGTTTATCTTCCCTCTCTGGGTGCCTGGCAGCTCTTCCGTGTCTGTCCTCCGCTCTCCAGCTCCACTGCCCTCTCCCCAGGCTGCTGCTACTGATTAAAACACACACAGCTTGATCATCATTTGCGGCACCTGTGTGCTGCCCTGACTTCCCGAGCCACTCCCCCACCTCTCTCCTCTGCAGCTGAGCGCTAAACCACGCCCCGCCACCACAATGAGAAATCATCAGAAGAGGAAGTTATTGCTGGGTAGGTGTCATGCTTCAGTCAAGCGACAGCCTGAAGACAACATCATCAGGAAAGTCTCAGTACCAAGACGTGTCAGGATGACCACTGTGACCTGAGAGCTCCATTACCAGCTGACACAACTTCAGTATACAAGAAACCATTTTCCCTGATGGAGGACATCATCTGGACAGTTTACATAAAAAAAATTATGGCTTTGCTACGTTGTGCATTATATACAGTATACACAATGTATATTTCCATTTCAATGGCTATGAATAAAGTGCTTTATTTTCAAGGAGGATTTTGGTCATTTTTAAATTTAGTAGTAAGGGTCCTGTGGAATTAGAGAAAAATATGTTCTTTCGTGCTGTTACACTGTTTAAATGGGTGATGTCAAAACCTTATTTGATTTCATCCATGTAGAAGGGTTAAAACAATGGTTAATTTAATATGTTATGAAAAAGTGAAAGATTTGCTAGTAATTCTTCTACTGCATAGTAATTAGTGACTGTAGAAAGCACAAGACATTTCTCTGTTTCACAGTCAAACTTTATTACGGTGTCAACAGATCAAAATAAATATACAATATTCTCTACAGTATTTTCAAAGGGTATCAAACATAATCTGCAGCTTAAACATTTTAAAGCATAAATATGGCAATACTTGTCTGACAACTGACAAGTAACTAGAAAAAGATCCAAGTTGCTCTGAAACATGAACACAGTACAGTCCTCAGAGTTTTTCAACTACATAAGTAACTTACTTTGGACAGTTGCTACAGTAATCACTATTCTAATTGATTACTTTCTTATATTTATAGTGTCTTTTTACTATAAATAATTCCTTTAATATTTCACATCTTCTATTGTTAAATATCGTGGGCTACTTTCTACCTCCTCACCCTGATAAGTAGGCTTACTGTAAGTGTTTACATACAGTGCTACATGTACATGCTAACATGTTACCTATGTAGGTCACTTCTCACAAATGTACCTGTAGAAACAAACAGTGTGTGTTTACGGTTTGTGCATAAATACTAAGCTAACATTACGTGAGATATGCTGTTAAATAGTATTTACCTGAGCCAACAATCAGGGAAACCTGTAGTGTTGGTTGATGTGCGGTATTGAAGAAGTGCAGCTACACTTGATCCCTGGCTGCAAAAACCGGGTGGAGCATTAGCATAGTTGGTGGGCGGTGCCCGCTCAGTGCCTGCACTGGCACGTGGGGGCTGACCAATGAAAGCATACTGGGCTTTTAGGGAGGGGGGCCTTAAAGAGACAGGAGCTAAAACGGAGCGTTTCAGACAGAGAGTGAAAAGAGGTGCTGCAGCAGTCGTCAGTATGAGAAGAATAATGTGTTTTTTGAACATTAAGGCATGTAAACCTATTTTGGTAGAACCCCCAAATAGAAGTATGAACCTGAAAATGAGCATATGTCCCCTTTAAAATTAAGTAGTACTCACTTACTTTGGCACAATATATTAAGTTCATGTGACTTATCCTTATTGAGTTTCTGTCAACTTTATTGAAGTTGACTACACTAAGATACTTTAAATGTAGTGTATTACAATTTCAAGTAATGCGCACTTGTTTTGGCGGAATATATTAAGTTAATGTGACTCATGGTTTTAGAGTTGTAACAGCTTGATTGAATTTGACTATACTGAGATACATTAAGTGCTCACATCTTTAAGAAAAGGTACAGTTTACTCAAATAACACATGTTCATTCTAAACACATAATTTCACACAACTTGACACAGTTAAAGTTATTTTACTTATTGGTTTCCTAATTTTTTGTATGTAAACTTAACTTGCTAGAATTTAAAGTACACTTAATAAGTAGAGAGTCCTGTAGCTTCAAGTGAGAGCATTTTCAACACTTGTACTGATGCCTCTTAACCTCACTTTGTGCTGCCTAGAGTGCATCTTTCTATTGATTTTGTATGCAACTAGGTATATTTATTCAAGTTATGCACTTCAGTACAATTCTGAGGTATTTGCACTTTACTTTAGTATTTTAATTTTATGCTAGTTTATACTTCTATTCCACTACATTTCAGAAGGAAAGATTGTACTTTTTACTGCACTGCATTTATTTAACAGCTATATAGTTACTTTACAGATTAAAATTTGAAAAACCCTATAATGTGCATATAAATCACAACACATTGTTATACAGTGAATAAAACCACTCAACAGTATATACAATACTTCAAATTAGCACCACCTGAGCACACAGATGCCATTTTGCCTTCATAGTGAGTACATTTACTTTTACACTTTAAGTAATTTTTTTCTGATAATATTTAAGTACTAAAATTTTGAATGTAGGACTTTTACTTGTAGTATATTTACATTGTGGTATTTTCACTTAAGTGAAGCATCTGAATACTTCCTCTACCACTGCTTTGCATTCAGTCTCTTGTGACTAGAGTTGTAACCCTACTGCAAGTGCTCTGAATGGTGAAAATTGTTTCCAATTCAAAGGGGCTTTATTGGCATGGGGAAACAGATGTTTACGTTGCCAAAGCAAGTGTGAAACTGCATTTTGTTCACATTCAGTAGTTGTCACTGGTATATTTTTCATATTGATTTTGTTCTGTTATAAAATAGTGGTTGGCTCAAACGTTTTACCAGTTAGCCAAAACAATTCCCGTACTGCTGCACTGAGATGTAGATCAAATAACTATTTGATCGCTATTCTGCTGCAAAATTGTCTGACAACATAAATGTAAATACAGGTAAATGACAACTGCTGTGTTATGTGAATGGCTATATTGGCATTCAAATGGGAGCGATCACAGTAATAGTTGGGAGGCAAAGGAAAGTTTCATTCTTGACGGTCAAGATGACAGCCACACAGCACGACTTTATTCGAGCAGGCATCCATCACAATCTGAAATCGAAATAAAATGTGTGCATGACAAATATGACCAAAAGAACACTTGTTACTGCAGAAGGAAACGTGGCTGAAAAGCACAGTTGGTGGTGCTCTTTCTGGTTGGGAAAGTGATGGAGGGAGGCGAAGGGGGTAGTCTCCACACTAAGTGAACATTTGGCTGAAGGCAGTAGTCGACCCCGTCCCTGTCATTGCACTGGACTGTCCTAGGCGGTAATGCCACAAATACCCCAGGGGTAGCTGGGAAGTGTAGTGTTTCTGATGTATGCATTAATCCAGCAGCTAATTAGTCTGAACAAGTACTACAGCTGCAAATCTAAAAAGGCTACATATTAATGCAAGGTGAGAAAAAAGCAGAGGGCAGGCAAGAACTGTTTTCACCTCAAAGTGGAGTTAAGTGTCTGCAACCTTTAAATGGAAATATCCACATGAGTTGTCTCATCAGGTCTAAAGATTAATTACTGACCAAATCAATATGTCTAACTTTAAATGAGAGTAAAAAAAGGAGTGATGCCAAAGTAAGCTTTCAAACAGAAATCATTCCACAAATGGTGACAATAAAGGATTGTTGAATTTGATTGCTTTTTTCTTTGGGATGCAGCTCTATTCACAAAATGAAATAAATCATGTGACAGTGCATATGCATCTGCAAACATCTTAAGGCCTCTCAGTGAAAACAGCCTTGTAGCGCTCCTCCTCCTCCTGGTAGGTATGGTTTGGCCTCTATCTGTCTGGCTGGAATCAGCGTGATCATGTCGTGAACTGAATTTCCTAGAGGGCATGTAGAAAGAAGCCAAAATGTCTGATGCTTTTATGTGTAAAGGCCCATCATTCCCTATCTCTATCCCCTCACTGAGAAGGGGATCAGCTGTTTGTACTTGCGTAGGCCAGTCTTCCTGTTTGCATGTTTGCATAATGTACCACAGTTGTAGGATATTTCTCATGTGGGATTTCAGTGATACATTATGCAGTTTTGAATCTGGCTAGGCAGAATGGCCTGTGTTTGAGGTAACAGTGAGAGGGCCTGCATTGGATGATCACATATTCCAAATCTGGAGAGCAGTGGTTGGAGATTGTGGTTATGTTAGTATACCAGCTCGCTGAGCACTGCATTGTCGTTCACACAGAAGAGCTAAAATGACAAGTCACTGGTGAATGGCCTAATTAAGTGTGTTTTGGTGAAGCAGAACACAGACATCCTTTCATATTTTAAGTTGAACATCAGGACTAGGCTAAGGTTTGCTTGTTGTTTTTGTTTGAGATTTAAACGTGAAAAGACATCATCCAGGCAGAATAAATGTTGTTCTGGTAGGATTTAATAAGGTATAGATTGTTTAAATGCATGTTGTCATTATACATGTTGGGCATTCTCAAATGTGTTCATGTATTCTGTTATCATAAAAATTAATTTAAATAAGAGAACTAGTGGTTAAATATGTGCAGGTCACTTTCTTGTACCCACATGGCAAGGCAAGGCAAAGCAAATTTATTTATGTAACATATTTCATACACGTTAACTCAATTTTCTTTGTTTCCCACATTACAGTCATGTGTGATCAATAACTAAATGTGTATAAAGCTGTGTAATAACTGTGCCAAATTGTATGGCACAGTTATTCATCATCATGATAAATGTCTTAAGAATTTCAACCTGCACACAAACCTTGGCTGAGTCTAAAATCAAACTTAACCTCAAAGTTTGCATTGAGATCTCCTTAAAAAGAATTCTACATTTTACACATTGTGAATAATAAGATCGTAAAGAATAGTGCACTGTAGCAGATTTACATAGTAAACCTATATATCTCCAGCATAATGGGTTGTGAACTAAAGTGAGCTGGTCTGAACCTCCTGGGCTGAAAATTAATCCCACTCTGGCCCTGCTGGACACCAACTGGATGACACAGCTCTGAATTTTCATATGTTTTGGGCAATGCACAAAAGAATGAAATGTATCGGCCTGATAATTCTTCCTGAGTGAAGTTCAGAAAGAATGAAGAAGACAGACATCAGAGTCAGTACTGTCTCCTGTCCTCCTCCCTCTGCTGTCATGTAAATCAAATGATTGTCTCACAAGGGTTGGCTATGGCAAGGTTATGACTATGACTGAATATTGTCATAGAGATGTCCTCAGACCTGTAAAATTATCCAGCATGAAAAATTTGGAGCAAATTGGATTGTTTACACTCAAGTTACAAGAACTTCCTGTTTCACGGCGGGACATCGAAGTTCAACGCCACGTCACGGGCACGCCGTTCAACAAAAACTCAGCCTTTTACCAACTTTTCATGGCGAAGGTCTTTAGATTAAAGAGCCCAAATTTGAAGAGGATCCGATAAATTCTCTAGGGAGGAGTTAATCAAAGTACGAGGCCTGGAAATGGCAAAAATTTCACAAAAAACTGAAATTCCTTTCATAATTACTGACTTCCTGTGCGTTTTAGGGCATGGCTCCAAGAGGCTTTTTTTAAAGTCTACACATGACGCATGTGCCACCCCAATTTCATAAATTTATATCAAATTTTAAGGGGGTGGGGCTTTGATTTTGACAACACCCATGTTCAATACTCATATCAGATGTACATTTGTGCAAAGTTTGGTGAGTTTTCAAGCATCCCTAGCCCCTCAGAAAACTTTATGGTGAACAATGCATTGTCATGGCAACAGCGTTTGATGAAAACTTGTGGAGGAAAAAAATCGATCGCTGGATGTCTTCAGGATCTTCACCACACCGTAGAGACTAACAGTCACTAATAAAAACGCTGAGTCAAAAAGAGTTCAGATGTGAGCAAAGTTTACTGTTCAAGCAAAGCAAGCAGTACAGCAAACATGAGTCCTTCCATGGAAGTACTGATCTTTCAATGCACAGATCCTGCCTTTTATACTCTATCTGGAACCCCTCCTTCTGTGGTTTCACAACTTTAGTACCTCCTCCTGACCTTGAGTTACCACTTCTATTAGACACCATTATTTTCTTTTTTACCCATTCTCCTGTGTTTGAGAAACAATGGTGTAATTTCTCCAGTGGTCAACACTCCAAGTCATCTGATGTGCTTGGTTCACAATAAACAATCGTGTCATCTGCTAGGTGTTTTCCAAGTCCTAAGGGCTCATCCTCTTTGGTCCGTATTTAAAGGTGTCTGACCACAATGCTGAGTCTATTTTTTAAAAAACCATGTGCTTTCAGTGTCCTTCTTGGTACCTTCCATTTCCCCTAAGGGTTGGTTAAACATCTGATGTTTTCCACATTCTTTGTCATAGTTAACAGTCATCTGATGTTTTTCTCATGTCCTTTAGTTTATTACCGCCTATCTTTACATTGGGTCTTTTCATAGGGGTTTTCCCTTAGGTCATTCGTACTCTTGCTCATGTAAGCATGTGATAGCTAATGCATCTGTTCTGCTGCTAGTCATGCTCTGATGTCTCTTCATCTGTTTATTCTATGCTGCTTGTGCTCATTAATACTATGCGTACATATGTTATACAATTGCACTCTTATCAAACAGTTAGTATTTGTTTTCCAGTGTTCATTGATTCTATCTAATTTTATTCCCCACAAACTCACAATCTTCACAGTGAAGCATCAACAATGTCTTAAGACTTTGCTGACTAAATTTGAGGTGGATCTGGTTAACCTGCTAGGAGATGTGATTAAAAGAATAGGGCCTGTAACTTCCTGTTGTCACTAGGTGGCGCTATGACTTTGATTCAATATTGAAACCTACGTGTTCAGGCCGGGAATCTCATCAAATGTGAGGAATATGGAAAATATCTGACCATATGGAGCCGAGTTACAACAGTTTCATTTTTCATGATGAAGCATCAAAATTCTGCCATGACCACGCCCTCCAGTTAAAACTCACAATTATTAACTGTACAGCATCATCAAGGTCTTAAGGCTTTACTGGCAAATTTTGAGGTTGTTCTGCTCAACCCACTAGAAGTTGCATGTCAGACTGAAAACAACAACAAAAGATAACTCCAGCCTCTTCGTTCCCTGTGACATCGCTGAAGAGCTTCTTCCCGACTCAGCAGAGGAGCAGGCACCTGATGTTTATGGTATGTTTTCTGATATCACCCACCATTATACTTTTGTTTATATCTTAGGGGTTATCTTTAGCAACTAGCGAGAGACGATTGGATAGCAAGCTAATGTAACACTGTTAGCGTTAGCTAGCTTACCTTTCGAGAAGCAAGAGGAGCTAACCTAACCAAGAAACCAACATAGCTGACCAGCGCGCTTATGTAAGATATATGCAAGAGATATATAGGCTGGAGTTATTTTTTGTTGTTGTTGTTTTCTCGTTTGGGTGCCAAGGCAGGCCGTTGGCATCCACGACGTTGCATTACTGCCACCTTCTGGTGACCCCTGGCTCTACAATGTATTACACTACACAAATAGTACACAAATCACTTAAGCTCCACATTTACTGAGATATATAGTGCAAAAGTGAGAGCGCGCAGAACTTGTCCTTTGTGAGTGAAAAAACAGCATTTGAGGCTCGTAGCGGCAGATTCAAGCAGTTGTAGCTATTGACTTGTGTTTGTGATAGAAATATATCTAAGAAAAAAATATACATGTGAGAAAATATTCTACAGGTATGCAACTCGCATTGCATGGATGTGCAAATTTTTTATACGGGTGTATGAATGTGTTTTGCACCATATTCACTGCAGCAACTGTAGCAAAAATGTGAGCATATGATTTTCTTAATTTGTGATTCATAGCATAGGATTTGTGCACCTGCAATGAAGAATTTGAGATGGTGTAACTGCTGTGTTGTGTTTGTGAGAGAGAAAAAAATTCTACAGGTTTGCTACTTTGTAAAGCATTTTTCTCTGTGACTTCAAATTTACAGTTACACATGTGTGACTATTTTCTATAACTACAAATTCCACTGTCACAGGTGCTCAGGTGTTTTGCATCAAATATACCTTCATACTCGGGCCCTAATTAAAAAGTAAGCAAGTAAAGATAAAGTGCTTTGCATTGCGTTACATTTAAAGGCATAAAAGGTCATTTAAAAACAGCATGTGGGACTCCATATAAAGCACGCACATCATACAAGGTGGTGCTAGAAAAAGGCTAGGTTAAAATTATATGTTTTTAAATGGCATTTAAAAAGTTCAACTCAGCCTGCCTCTCTAATATCTTTGAGTAGGCTGTTCCATAGTTTGGGAGCATAGTTGAGAAAAGCTGCATCTCCAGTTTTCTTTTTGGTGGGGTTTTGAGTAACTAGGAAACGAACAGTAGAGGATCTAAGGGCCCGTGAAGGAACATAAGACAACAGGGTGCCGTTGACAGCTTTGTATACAAGTAGAAGGCCTTTAAAATCAATTCTGGGAGATACAGGGAGCCAGTGCAGTGTAGCTAAGACTGGAGTGATGTGTTCTGTCTTCTTTGTTTTTCAATTTTTAGCGCAATTTTTGCCATTTGGGGCTCCCTACTTTGACGAACTAGTCCTAGAGGAGAGTTCTGGATAAGTTGCAGTCTCTCAATGGACTTTTTTTAGGAAGACCAGTAAAAAGTGCATTGCAACAGTCTGGTCTACTTAAAATGAAAGCATGAATTAATTTTAATTAATTTTTTGGGTCAGGAATGGCTGTACCTTGGTAATGTTTCTGAGTTTCATTCATTTATTTATTGCCACCAGGCAGGCAATGAGGGAGCTTAAGGCATCCACATCACTTGGCTCAACAGATATGTACAATTGTGTATTATCAGTGTAGCTATGGAAGCTAACATTATGTTCCTGGAGCATGTATAGTGAGAACAACAGAGGGGCAAAGCAGCTGCCTTGTGCAACACAAGAGGGGTTATGTCATGTTTCACTGACACATGGTCCCCAAGACGAACATAACATTTTCTTCCTGTAATGTATGTTTGGAGCAAGTTCAGAGAGGCCAACCCAGTTCTCAAGGCAGTTTAAAAGAATTTCATGGTTTACTGTGTCAAATGCTGCACTTAAATCTAAGAGAACCAGAACCGAAACCTTACTGGCATCAGTACTAAGTCTCAGATCTAACTATCATTGTGAGAGCAGTCTATGATTGGAAACCTGATTGAAATGTTGAGAATGTTGTTTTCATTTAGAAAGTTGTTTATCTGGTGTAAAACAACTTTTTTCAAGTGTCTTGCTTTAAAAAGGAAGGTTTGATATGGGTCTGTAATTGTTTAGAATTCCACAATCTAGATGAGGCTTCTTCAGTAGCTTCATCCTGTTGTCTCCACTCTTTCTTCTTCAGAAAGAGTGGAGACAACAGGATGACCATTTGCTCAGATAAGGGTTGAGATGTTGGTGAATTTGCTCATGGTTGCGTGCCTTTCAAGAGGTTGAATGCAGGGGTAGCCAGCAGTTTTAGCAATACCAGCTCTGATGGTTGTGATTTTATTGTTGAAGAAAGTTGCAAATTCCTCACATTTAGGGGCAGAGGCTTGTCTTAGAAGGTATGGGGCGGGGGCAGGATATAACAGTCTGTAAATAGTAGAAAACAGTATTCTAGAGTTATTTTTGTTTTCTGTAATGATTCAAGTTTTCATTCAGTTTTATTTATATAGCGCGAAATTATAACAAAGTTATCTCTTCACACTTTTAGAGCAGGTCTAGACCGTACTCTTTATATTTGCAGAGACCCAACAACATTTCTAATGATTTTAGAAAAGTAAGCCCTTCTGGCAATGTGTACAGTATTGCTATAGGTGACTATATATTCTTTGTAAATACTACGATGGACCTCCAGTCCTGTTCTCCTACATTTTCTTTCCACTGCTCTACAAAATCTCTTGAGCTCATGGATAGTGTTGTCTATCCATGGAGATGTTTTATTGCATGACTTCTTTTTAACCTTGAGTGGGGCAACTTTATTCAGTGTGCTAGTCAGGTTGTTATTGAAAGCAATAACCATTTCATGAATCAAACACTTATCTGTGATCCTAGCTAGTGATTGGACACTGTCAAAGAACACACAGTAATGATCAAAGACAGGGATATGAGACACAGAACATTATCAATAGTTAACCCTTTTGACACAACTAAATCAAGGATATTGCCATGCTGGTGTGTGGCCTCTGTGACATGTTGAGTAAGTTCAAGGCTTTTAAGTAGATTCATGAATTCCATAGCTTTAGAGTCAGCGCTGTTGTAATATGAATGTTAAAATCTCCATTTAAAATTATTCTATCATATTTGGTGATAATAAGAGCAGCCAGATGGGATAATTCTGGGATAAATAGAGATAACTGCTTTGAAGGCTTGTATATTGTTAAAATTAGTACTGAAAACGTAACCAAGTCCACCTTTTGTACAGCTAAACTGTTTTGAGTAAATGGTGGCGACTCTGGCCTCTGTTTTTTCCTGTCTCACTGACTGATAGAAGTTGTAGTCTGGTGGACATTGCTATTGCATGTCTAACCAGGTTTCAGTTAAAAGCATAAAATCTAGTTCATGATTTGTAATAAGATAATTAAGAATGATTTGTTAGCTAGAGATCAAACATTTAGCAGAGCTAGATTTATAGAACTAGTTACAGGGCCTAAGTCAGTTGGTGGCTGACAGGGGATAGATATCAGATTTATAACGGTTGCTGGGTTGTGGTTAATACCTTCAAACTTTTCATTTAGGGTCCTTGGTCTTGGATATTTAATATACAATCTGGGAGTAATCCTAACAGGATTCTGTGGAAATGGAGCATTGCTGATGATTCTTTTTTAAAGTCACATTTCACATTTTTGAGTACCTTAAATTCTGTCCTCTCCATTTTATTGGGGTGCGACAGAATTTTCAGAGATAGATATTTTTTAAGATAGATAACTATTTGCAGATACCAAGAGGGATGGTTGAGAAAATATGTTCTTTTGTAATTTGGGTAAACTACCCCTTTAAGCTGGCATTGACGTGACTATTCATTCTGATACTGAAATGTTTTGATCTAAGCATATTCTGCATTGTGTGTGAACGTTCCACATTTGGATGTGTGTGGTCATCAGTGCAGTGTGTGACTGTTGAGCCTGCAGCAGTGTCTCTCAGAGTGCTGGTGTCCCTTCTCCTCCGCCAGCAGCAGTGGCTCTGCTTTTGTGTGCTAATGCACTTTTTGGCCTTCCTTTTAAAATCCTACCATTTTTTTCTGTATTTCTTCCAGCTTGCTTGTGGTGCTCAGAACTTAAATGACTAACCGCATCAGTGACCCCCTGCCATTCTTCTTTTTCTTTTTGTTTAAAATGCCACTGCTCAGGCTTCCAGACAATCTACTTTAATTTCCACTAGTTTCTTCTCCAAAGTTTTCAATGGCATAGTCACTGAAATTGTACTTCAGGGTTTTCACTCACCAGCCATCGTCTACAAGATCTTACTTGAAAGTGACCTGTTTCCTGCTGACACAATGCAACAGATGTATGGAGATACATCTGGCAATAGCTAGCTGCATGATAATGAACTTAAACATTTCTACAACTATTTGCAGATTAAGTGAGTAGTTGATTAATCAAGTAATTGATTAATCAACTAATTGACAGAAAATTCATCGTCAACTATTTCGATAATCGATTAATCTTTTATATTTTCTTTCCAAGTAAAGATTGAACATTACCCAGTTCCAGCTTCTAAAATGTGATGATTTGCTGTTTTTAGTCTTATGTGATGTAAATTGATATATACAATATATAGATAAATAAATTCATAGATATGAATTGGGGGTGGGGTGGGGTAGAATGTTGTTTGGACAAAACCACCTATTTGAAGACACCAATTTAGTTTTTAAGTAATTGTAACAAGTATTTTCCACAATTTGTACACCATTGAAACAATTAATCTAGAAAATAATCGATCAGATTAATCGATAATCAAAATAATCATTAGGCTAGTTGCAGCCTAACAACTGTATTAATGCATCAGTTATGGACATTAGATTAATATCAATAGATAGATATGGGAGTAGACACCTGCACCCTCATGTGCATGTAATTGCACACTGATTCACCGCCATGCTCTAATTCATGTGTAAGAGATGCATAATTGTTTTCATTAATTATTATCAGAGCGATACTAGCATGATGCATACTATTAATGTACATTACGAAAGCCTTTATTAGACCAAACGGCAAAGATCTAGTCTGTAGATAAAAACTAAGGGGATGTTGTGGACATCCCTGGTGATAAAATGGGATTTTTAATGACAGCTCAAGATCTGAACAGTCCCGTAATACATTTAGCTCACACTCATCCACATCCACAGATCATACACTAGAATAATAGAAACATTCTGCTTTCCTGCATGCTTGTTGCCGTGCTGATAGAGAGGGTGTTACATAATGGTAGGGATAAACCAAGGTCTCCTAGGCACACTCGGTATGGCCAGATGAAAAAGGCCTCTTCTCTCTGTCTCTTCATGTTGGTTTCATGGGGATGTTTCATTGCGTAATCAGAGAGCTAGTTTTATTTATATTTTTATATATATATATATATATATATATATATATATATATATATAAATATAAATATAAAATTCTGTCAGCTCTTCAAACCAGACCTCTCCCAGCCAGGGTTGGGCTTTTTAGCATCTTAGTTGCAGAGAGCAGTGTTACCTCATTGCAATAAAGTTTGGAGAATTAGCAGCAGCAGATTAAAACAGGAAAGAAAAAATACATTAAATATATGCAGCTCACCTCTTTAAATGGCCTTTGTGTGTGAGAGACAATAGTTCTAAAAGCTAATCCATTATTGATAAGCATTGGATGCTATCCTGTGTCTCTCTACATTGCTTCCTATTGTTCTCTCGTGTTTTGAAGGAGGAGAGTATAGAAAAGGGGCAAAAAGAAGAGGAGAAGAAATTGCAGGAGAGGGGAAAAGAAGAAGAAAAGATGGGGAGAGGTAGTGCTACAGCAACCTAAGAAGCTTAGCAGCTGATTTAAGATTGTCTGAGTTGACAACTGTGTGAGTGTGACTGTTAACCATATCGTCCAAAGAAACTGTACCAGGGAGAGGTGGAACAAAATGGATAGCATGGTAAGACTGACATATTAAAGAATAGGACTAAGGCCTCTAGTTTGATGGTGGTGTCTCTGAGCGTTATCTGTGGGCATTAGCAACGGCACCAGTAAGAGCAAAGCCAGCAATAACTGAAAAGGTTGGGCTAATTAATTGTAATTTAAGTAAATTTTCCCCCTTCATTTTAAGATGACGATTGCATAGACCTGAGGTCATGATGTCATACTAACCACCCCCATCTCCCTCTGTTACTCAATGCAATCTCTCATTCATAATTTCTTTCATCGAAAATTAAGCGTGTTCCTGGGGTTTACTTTCCATATTCTAAGACAAATCGGCAACCTCTACAGCACTTGCTATTAGAAACCTTGATTTTAACAAAGTTAAGCAATGTCTACTTTATGAGCACAGAAAAAACTACAGCTCTCATGAAACTTGACTTAGTTCATCCATATCCATAAAATTCACCAAGGCCCTCTTATTTTTTTTAATTATTCAGCTGTAATCTCTGATTTTTACAGCCTTTGCTCCTCTCTGTCCTGCTGTTACAAACATGTCTGAGCTAGCTGCAACCCCTCGATTCGCTCATGGACTCACCTCTTATGTCGAGCCATGACATTTAGCCTGTGAATGTCTAGAGCTAATGGGAAATGATGTTCATTACAGGCCACTAAAAAACAGCAATATTAAATAAACAATGATATCAGATTTTTTTTTAAAACTACCGTCTTTATCTAAACATATGAAGCAAGCCACACAACATGGCGTTGAGAAAAACTCTGTTCCAACACTGGATTTTATGTTATTACCGTAGTTACAAATTTCATGGGATTTTGAATGAGATTTTCTTACTTCTCAAACAGAAAGCTAGGATAGGCAAAACCTGTGACACCTATGCAAAAACTTTCGCCTCTTTCTCTCCTGCCTTGTATCACTCCGCTAAGCCCCTCCTACCAAACCCACAACTTCAGAACAGTAGCAGAAGGAGTTGGTTACCCAATCCTCATGCCTCATAGGACCCCGCTCTCCACAGCGTGAGCCTCACTGAGACCCCGGTCCCTCTCACCATGACTTGTCTTCTCAAAGGCGCCCCTCCACCGCTTTGCGGCCGCAGAGCAGAGACAACTGCGACGCTGTCTAACAGCGGGATGAGAGGCTAGTACTCCACACACACACACCACTGTCCCCCCTAAAAAGTTATTCCCCACGGTTTGTCACCATGCCTCTTTGCCCCTCGTCAATATGAGCGCCATGGAATGAACATAATGAGCCTGAAGCTCCGTGTGGAGCCGGGACGTGTTTTGTACTATACGCCGACAAAGGAGGTATTGGATATTTATCACAAGTTGCAGGATTTTCTGCAGGATTTTCTGCCATTGAATCAGGCTTTCACCATCTGAAGGGACGTACATGCACATCTGCATTTTTATTGAACAGCCGATAGGCATGCCCACTCTGAAATGACCTGTGATTGGCCAAAGTCCCCTGTCACAGACTCGATTTTCTAAATGCCTGAAAACAGAGCGAAGAGGAGGTGCAGAGGTCTAGTTTTCTCTCAGACCACTTGAATTACAATATGCTGAATGGTTATTATGGAATTTTTTTTTTCCAATAACGCCAACAAATACTGCCAACCCCAACCATTAACTCCTCATGTATTAGAAAGAGAAGTTTCTCTTTGTCCAGATATTCATGAGGTTGTAGAAAATGTGACTCCAAAGTCCAGTTAACCCTGCCCTTTCAAACTGAAGAAACTTTACAGAACTAAACTTAGGAACTTTATCTGAATTTTGACTATAAGCTGTGTTCCGTTCCACAGTGTACATAAACAGTACTCCCTATTCCCTGCTCCCTGTTCAGGGAATGTAAGTTAAGGGAACTTTCCTCGATAAAAATTCCTCCATTCGGAACACCCTGCAACATCACCAACACAGACATCACTTCCTCCCTGGTAACGTAAACACCTTGGACACCTGTTGCTGCTACTGTGGAAATTTTATACTGCTAAAATAAAATATTCAGTAGTAATATACGGTTTATCGTACTTAACATGGCTGAATACCCTATGCAGTCCACTTCACAGGGAACTACTAGGCAGTCGGAACACACCCATATATTATTTTCAAAATATAGAATGTTTATTAGCTTTAACCTGTGCACATGGTTTAAATCCAGAGCCAAATGTGAGTAGAACTCTGTCATGATAGCATGACAAGTGGCATGGTCGAGATACTAAAGGAGCAGTGAGATGGGTCACCAAAATCCATTAGGAATCTAATGAATCTGAATTATAATCTAATATTGTCATGAATATTTCATCTGCATCGACTGCTAACATTGGCAGTGGAACTGAGCCAGCATCAACATCCACCGAGGTTTCAGCAGCACCTGCATCCACTGCCAAATAGAAATGCAGTTGGGCTCTTGTCTCAGAGAGAGAAACGTCAACAAACACACTCACATACATGATGTTGAGCATGACTCACACACTCCTAGTGGGTAGACACACACAGACAGCAGACAGAGAGTGTGTGTTGATGCAGCAACCAGGAAGTAGCTCTACACTCCCAGCGTTGTTTCTGTGTCAGAGCTCTCTGGTCGAGTGCAGGAGGAGAGATTGTATCACTCCCAAGTTAGTCGGTGCTGAAGTCAGAGATGACAATGAGAAGAGATGTATGTTCAATTATTTGCTGATATTTCTTCCCTAATCACAACACAGATTTGTTTCCAGTGATGAAACACTTTGCTGTCTAATTTTCTTTCTTGATTCTAGGGCCAGCCGGGTATGAGGCGCTGATTGTAAAGTGGTGCACTCTGAAATTACTTTGCTTGTAGTTGAACTCTGCTTGACTTTTTCCTGTCTCCAAGTCGCTAAGATCCCTCCTCCAGCTGTCGCTCTGTTCTCTGACGCTCCTCGTCTCCCAGAGCTCATTGGAAATGAATGTGTACCATTCTCTCTGACTCTTGTTCAGGCTTGTGTCCAGGGAGTTGCCTGGGGTTTGCAAGCCAACACAAGAACAGGCAAATTAAATTGTTTGTAAGCTTGTAGCTTTTGTGGCATTTTACTGTAGCACATTTGCTGTAAGAGATTTCTATTGTAATTTGAAGTTTTGCACAGTTTTGTCAATACAATATCTTGTCCACATAGGTTTATTTATTTTAATTTTGTTGGTACTTTATACTGTGACTGTATTTTTGAATATGCATTGTTTTCTTTTGTATGTATCCTACTTTTGGAGGAATAACTACTTTTTGAGGACTTAAAGAATAAAGTATATTTGTATGGTGCCACTCTGTTGTGTTGTGATTGGTGGGACTATTTATCTTTTAAATAAAAACATACACAGGAATGTAAGAAACTGTAAGATAATGTAATGTTAGTAATTAAAGAAGAGTGTGTGTGTGTGTGTATGTGTGTGTGTGTGTGTCTGTGTGCGCGTGCGTAGTTTATACCACCCCTGCATAAGTCGGTGCCCCACATGGGCCACCCCAGTCAAAAAGTCTGGACACACCACTACTGCTGTCACTGGCAGTGAGTGCATGTTTAGAAGAGGTTAAATGAGTAATCAAACTCTTAAACACCATTTTTCTGTTCTCAGGATTGTATAAATTTACTCCCTGCTGGGGTACATGGGGTACTACTTCCAAATGCCAAAATAAAGGTTCATGATCCTGTTACACTTGGAGATGTGTGTGTGTGTGTGTGTGTGTGTGTGTGTGTGTGTTTAGCAGCACAACCCTTGCAGTGAGCAGAGTTATTTTTGGAAATGTTCCCTCTTGTCTCAACTGATACACAAATGTAGTTTCAGGATCATCAAGCTTTACCTTAGCATTTAGAAGCTACTACCCATTCACTACACACACACACACACACACACACACACACACACACACACACACACATTATTGTGGCATGTCTGTATAAAATGACAGTGTTACTTTAATGCTAATGATATTGACTGTAATGTAACTAACATAATGATACCATATGGTCAGACTCACACAATTTTACAGTCTGAGTGGTTGAGGAACTGTTGATGAAGTAAAACATGACATAAAAGGGTCTGCTACAAACACTCACATACAGGGACAGACTGACAAAGCACACCTCATCCAGCATAGCTTTGCTGATGAAGCAACACATCCCACAGTGCAGCTGTTAGTGTGACCATAGTGAGAGTATTTATGCTGTCAAATAAGTAAACAAATAGTACACAACTATATAAGAAAGTATACAGCTTTGGTTGTATTGACTTGAACGTTGTGGTCTCGTGGTAGCTGAATCAACGTTTTAAGAATATATTTCTTAATTATGATGGACATCTGTGGCATCAGATTTATGTCAAAAGTCGCAAGCGTGATAAAACATGCTCACAAGCACATTATAACATTTCACATGCACAGATATTAACTGCCAGTCGCACAACATAACTCCTTGTGCACAAATTCAACAACGAACAGTTGTACAGGCAGCTGCGAGCGAGAAACTAAACATATAGAACTAAGCTGCAAGCACACAAAGCAGCCACCATGTGCAAGAGAGTTTCTGCTTGGCGGGCACTGGAGGGCATATGCGCTCTCGAGGGTTAACTCTACTCTCAGAGTCGAATGCGAATCGACCTGACTTTTGACAATTTGGGGGAGGAAACTACGGGAGGCACTGGCCCTATTATGATTGGTCACTTTTAATGCAATCACACACACAACCTCCTTTGATTGACAGCTTCTGTTCTGTATTGAACAACAGGCAGACAGTTTGACCAGAAGCTTGATATTTCAAGTGAGTCCTGACAAGAAGTTCGGAGCTGAAGCAAGTGAGAGAGAGAGCAAGAGCAGGAGGAAAGAGAACACACAAATTGCAACAAAGTTTATTAAAGACATACTAATTTCAAAAGCATTCAACAATGAAATTGTTCCTCTGGGTTCCAGCATCCCAATAGCGTTACTCATCACGCTATACTGGTGAGTCCCTGGGACACAGCATTCTGGACCTGAGACAGGGACAATTGCAGTGAGAAGAAAATAGACATTTATTTTAAGTAAGAATGGAGTGGTTGGATCAATATACAGCAATTCTATATATTTCAGATTAAAAAGGCAGACATCTGAATATCATAATATTAAATTTAGTTTGAGTGATATGTAATATGATTAGACTTATACTTACTGTGACATCTCCAGCCTATTTCTGTATGGCTGGAGAAATGGACCCCAAACCTATGCAGCTGATTAGGTTACTGTCATTTAGAAAGTGACAACTCAAGAGATATTACTTAGTAACTTACAGTAAGATTCAGTAAATCTTACTTCATTCTTGGTGGAAACAGAGTTGCATGAAGCATGTCAGGTAATAAAAGGACTCCATGCACAAAGACTGCATTGCAGTACATTACATTTAATAGTTGCCTGCTGAGTATTCAGCTTAAGCTTAGTTAGCAACTACTAAACATGGTGTATTTCTATGCAGTCTGTGCATGGAGTCCTTTCATATTGGATACATCATGCAAATATTTGAGTAGTTAGTTGCAGATTCTCCATGATTCTCATTCTCTCAGTTCTATGATACAAATAGCATGTTAGCATTACAAGTTAAATTTTATATTGTTTTAATATGAACATGTTTTTGTTTTTTTTAAATATACAAATGGTATAAGTGTTATGATTAGGCAAAGGTGACCCTGAAAACAGAACACAAAACACAGCCAGGTCAAAGTTATCTCAGCTTTATTTCCCACACAGCAGATTTGGGGAAAAAGCTGCAGAAGGGTGTCAGTGAAGAATCAGGTGGATATCTGTAGTCGAAGGAGCCAGGGCAGGCAGGGCCAGGCAGGTGGCCGAGCCATGGAGCGGGCTGGCTGGGCTGGCTTGGGCAGGACCGAGCAGGTTGGCAGTGCCGAGAACAGGGCAAGCTGGGCAGACTGGTACCGGACTGGAGTGAGACCTGAAGCAAGGAAAGCAGGGATCACAAAACGAACTGAACTTCGAGACCTTAATCAGCGATTAAGCGGCCTGTATGTAGTTACCACTCTGGGGAACGGAACGATCTGGCGAAGACTGGAGGGTTGAACCGGGTATTTGAATACTGCAGGGTGATTGCTGAATGAGCCACAGCTGCGCAGAGAGTTGGCGGGAACAGGAACCTGACGGCCACGCCCAGGCATAGACATACAACACAGACCGACAGACAGGAGACAAACAGGAACACAGGGAGGAGGGGAAACCAGGAAACATAATATGATATGGCGCTATATAAATAAAACTGAATTGAATTGAATTGAATAAGGGAAGGGGGAGGAAAACAGCCCTACTCATAACAATAAGTTGTACATTATCACACAGTTTCAGTTATGTTAGAGGCTGTTCGAATTGAAGTAGCTGCAAATAATTAATATGCTTTATTACATGGGTCAGTAGTCTTCCTGTAATATTCTATTTTCTGGTTAGACAAGACAAAGAAAACAGCTCATCATTTTTTAACCTAATTTAACTGTATATTATGAAATATTATCAGCTAATGTGACTTGAGTTTATACTTTCAAATAGAGCACTATGCCCTTGTATGCTTGACAATCATTGTAGATTAAAAACAAACATCCTAATTTCTTACCTTCCACAAAATTGAAGCTGCATGACTTCCCCAGGCCAGCAATGCAAGCGCACCCTGCTATCTCTACTGCTCCCAGGCTTGTCACCAGTACCCAGGCCGAGTATACTGGACTGCTGGACTGAGCCTTCTTTTACTTGGTGCAGCAATACGCTGCTCACTTCACCACTGTGAAGGTACTGATTCACTTGGAATCAGTGTCAGGGTGATGGGAGATAGACAAAACTATCCCCTTTCATAAATTGCCATCCCATGGGTCTACTTTACATCATTTAAATCCCATTTAAAATATCTTTTGATAATTCATTCACAGGTTCTCACAAAATAGTGCTAAAAATGACACAGTTACTACTTGCGATCTTGCCCAGTAAATTAACACAGTTAATTCAATCATTTGTACCATGTCCTCCTGTGTCACAACAGACAGATAACCATGCCTCTTTTGTGGAGCAGCTTATGCTACGGCAGAGCAGGGTTACATAAAATTGGATGTTGTTCCACAGCTGATCCTGTGAATTCTGGGATTTTCCTCATTTCCTCAAAGGTCAGCACTGTCAAGATAGTCCGCTATTGGTCAAAGTTGCAATTCTGTGTCACAATTCACCAAAGTTGGACTTTGCAAATTTACTTTGCGTACTCGTGTGAATCCACTGATTGCTGTGACTCCATTGACTTAATTAAAATGTTGTTGTTGTAAATGATTGCGTGACTAAACTAGTCCATATCAAATCCAGGGTTCCTAAGAAAATTTCCTAAATCATTCAAGTCCTTGGTCGAAAATTTTAGATTCAAAAGTTGTCTTTTGGAGGTTTTATCCTGATGGTGTTTATGGATCTGGCCCAAGGTGTTTTGAATAGCAAACATCAGAGCTGTTATAAATAGTCAATAAAGTGCAAAGTGCACATCCTGCTGTGAAATGTGCAATCTGTGAATGTCACAGATGATTTCTTGTGTTATCTGTGTTTTTTTTTTCTATGACAGTGTGGGTCAGTGTAAGGAGATGGACAATGCTGTGAGGACACAGCAGGTCCCAATGTCTCCCTCTGATTTTCTGGACAAACTGATGGGCAGGACATCTGGATATGATGCCAGGATAAGACCGAACTTTAAAGGTATCTACCTAACTGTCTATTTGTCTGTCTGTATTTTTCCACAGGAACAGACAGGGCAAAAAGTAA
Organism: Macquaria australasica; assembly: GCA_005408345.1. Taxonomy (NCBI): domain Eukaryota; kingdom Metazoa; phylum Chordata; class Actinopteri; order Centrarchiformes; family Percichthyidae; genus Macquaria; species Macquaria australasica. The sequence goes on from SEMN01001703.1 coordinate 29,979, forward strand.
ACTTCCCCTGTGAGACACTGGCCACAAAAACATGGATAGATTGTGTGACAGCAAGAAAATGATTTTGTTCAACTCCATTTTATTTTACAATATTTGAGAGGCAGCCACTGGTATCCCCTCTGCGTGTTAGGTAAATATTTGTTGTGGATGTAGTCTATGACATATTTTGTATTTTGAGTTTTTCTTACTTGCTTTTTACTCACATTCTACCAAAGTCAGTAGTCACAATTTCTTGCCAGTCATCCTATAAACATTAATTGAAATGAACTGAAGTTCTGTTCCTACTTTCATTGTGCTCAAAACTAAAGGACACAGGTGATAATTTTTCTCCTCTAGATATATTTAAGTGGGAGTGAACAAAACACTAGAAACACTGTTCAATATAATGCAATTCAATACACCAACACCACTAACCATGGCCTCGAAAATGACAAAAAACCCCACCTCCATTTCTTGTATAACTAAGCTGTGCAGAATGGCTTACTGGCCACACAGGTTTATGTATTTAGTTTGCAATTTAACTGTGATTTAAGATTAAAGATTGAATGCATCCAGCGTGGATTGGGATTGGATTAAGTGCAGCGGAGCTTGAGACGATCACTGCCCACAACATCTTCCAACCACCCAGCCAGTCCAGCCGGACCAAATGTCACTGCAAGTGGTGCGATCGCCCCAGGAAGAGGGGGAAGAGAGATAAGAGCTAAGCTAACCCAGCTTGGACCTAAGGCTGTACGACTACCTAGCCTACTTCTGGCTAATGTCCAGTGGCAAGAAAATAAAATGGATGAAATAAGACACAGGCTAACTCAGCAACGAGAATTCAGAGTCTGTTGTGCCCACATCTTTACAGAGACCTGGCTCCACTACAACACCCTGGTTTGACGGGCGGACCATGTTCCGCACCGGCAGAACACACTCTGGTAAGATGAAGGGAGGCTGTGTTTACATCAGTGATGCTTGGTGCTGAAATGTGGTCAAAAGTTGATGGAAGATGTTTCTCACATGTCGAGTTTTTATTGTTAATACATCGACCATATCATCTGCCCAGGGAGTTCACCGGTGTTTTTGTGCTGTTTACATTCCCCCAGGTGCAAATTAAAAAAATGCACTCCAGGAACTGTATGAGGTCATCAGCAGTCACAGAACAAAACAACCGGATGGTATTTTTATTGTAGCTGGTGATTTAAAACAAACAGACCTCAGAACTGTTGTACCTAAATTCCATCAGCCTGTCCACACCTCCACCAGGGGAAGTAATACCCTAGACGACGTTTATACAAACATTTCTGGCATCTACAAAACCATCCCCTACCCCCACAATCAGACCTTATTTCCCTGCTTCTCCTGCCTACTTACTCCCAGCTCCCAATAGTTTAAGTTTGGACAGATGAGGCTACAGCAGCTATACAGGACTGTTTAGAGTGCACAGACTGGCACAGTAACATACATCAGCAAATGTGTTGATGATGTGGTGATCACAAAGACAATAAAATTATTCCCCAACCAGAAAGCCTGGATGAATGGAGAGGTAAGGGCCCTATCCAGTGCCAAAAAAGCTGCATGTACTAAGGACATGTGCCAACCAGCTAGCCGATGTCATTACTGACATTTTTAACATATCACTGTCACAGGAAAGTGACACCTGCTTCAAGACAGCCACCATCATCCCTGTACCTAAAAAGTCTGCAGTGTCTAGTCTAAACGACTACCGCACTGTGGCACTCACCTCCATTCTGATGAAGTGCTTTGAGAATTTGGTTCTCTGGCACATCAAAGATAACATCCCAGCCATCTTGGACCCTCATCAGTTTGCATTCAGAGCCAACAGATCCACAGAGGATGCCATCTTCACTGCCCTCCAGTCAGCCCTCACACATCTTGAAAATAACACCTACTTCAGAATGCTGTTTGTTGATTTAGGCTCAGCATTCAACACAATCTCCACCATGAAACTGAAAACTTATCACTCTAGGCTTGAGTGCTAGACTCTGCAACCTGATATTGGACCTATTGGAAGTTTGCGGATGACGCTACCATCATCGGCTGGATTACAGACAA
>SEMN01001704.1:0-31989 GCA_005408345.1 Macquaria australasica
TAACAAGCATTGATGGGAGATGAGGCCATACAGATGGAGAGGAAGAGGAGGAGAGAGGAGCTCAGTGCATCATAGGAAGTCCCCCTGGCAGTCTAGGCCTATAGCAGCATAACTAAGGGGTGGCTCAGGGGTCACCTGAGTCAGCCCTACTATAAGCTTTATCAAAGAGGAAAGTCCTAAGCCTACTCTTAAATGTGAGGAGGTTGTCCGCCTCCCGTACACAAACTGGGATCTGGTTCCACAGGAGAGGAGCTTGATAGCTGAAGGCTCTGGCTCCCATTCTACTTTTAGAGACTCTAGGAACCACAAAGAACCCTGCATTCTGGGAGTGCAGTGCTCTAGTGGGGTAATAGGGTACTATGAGCTCTTTGAGATATGATGGTGCCTGACCATTTAGGGCTTTTAAGGTGAGGAGAAGGATTTTAAATTCTATTCTGGATTTTACAGGGAGCCAGTGTAGAGAAGCTAATATTGGAGAAATATGATCTCTTTTCTGGTTCTTGTCAGTAAACGTGCCGCAGCATTCTGAATCAGCTGGAGAGTCTTAAGGGACTTATTGGGGCAGCCTGATAATAGAGAGTTGCAATAGTCCAGCCTAGACGTAACAAATGCATGGACTAGTTTTTCTGCATCTTTTGGAGATAGGATGTGCCTGATTTTTGCAATGTTACGTAAATGGAAAAAGGCAGTTCCAAGCCTATTTTATTTGGGAGTTAAAGACATATCCTGATCAAAGATAACTCCAAGATTCCTTACGGTTTCATTGAGGCCAGGGTAATGCCATCTTAGAGAAACTATATCTTTAGATAATGTGTTTCAAGGTGTCTTCACAAGTACAATAACTTCGGTTTTGTCTGAGTTTAACATCAGAAATTGCAGGTCATCCAGGTTTTTATGTCCTTAAGGCATGCTTGAAGTTTAGCTAATTGATTGGTTTCATCTGGCTTGATCGATAAATATAATTGGGTATCATCTGCATAACAATGAAAATTTATAGAGTGCTTCCTAATAATATTGCCTAAGGAAGCATATACAAGGTGAATAGAATTGGTCCAAGCACAGAACTCAGAACTCCGTGACTAACTCTTGCATGCAGTATAGAGGATCTTATCATTAACGTAGTAAGCAAACTGATATCGACGTCTGATAAATAGGATTTAAAACCAGCTTAGTGCAGTACCTTTAATGCCAATAAAATGTTCTAGTCTCTGTAATAGAATGTGATGGTCAATGCAGTATCAATGCAGCACTAAGATCTAGTAAGATGTATACAGAGACAAGTCCTTTGTCTGATGCAATTAGAAGGTCATTTGTAACTTTCACCAGTGCTGTCTCTGTGCTATGATGCACTCTAAATCCTGACTGAAAATCCTCAAACAGCTTGTTGTTGTGTAGAAAGTCACACAACTGATTGGCTACTGCTTTCTCAAGGACCTTAGAGAGAAAAGGAGGGTTAGATATAGGTCTATAATTTGACAAAATCCCTGGATCAAGAGTGGGCTTTTTAAGAAGAGGCTTAATTACAGCTACTTTAAAGGACTGTGGCACATAGCCTTTAAATAAGGACAGATTGATCATATCTAGTACATAAGTGCTAACTAAGGGTAAAAATTCTTTAAGCAGCCTAGTTGGGACGGGGTCTAAAAGACACGTTGATGGCTTAGATGAGGAAATCATGGAAGTTAGTTGATTACGGTTGATGGGAGAAAAGCAGTCTAAATGTACAGGTTTTTCAGTTGTTTCTAAGGTTCCTGTGTTTGAAGATAAGTCAGTACCAACTGAGGGCAGGAGGTGCTGAATTTTTTCTCTAATAGTTAGAATTTTATCTTTAAAGAAGCTCATGAAGTCATTACTACTGAGGTCTATAGGAATACATGGCTCAACAGAGTTGTGACTGTCTGTCAGCCTGGCTACAGTGCTGAACAGAAACCTGGGGTTGTTCTTATTTTCCTCTATTAATGATGAGTAGTAGGCTGCTCTGGCATTACGGAGGGCCTTCCTATAAATTTTAAGACTATCTTGCCAGGCTAAACGTGATTCTTCCAGATTGGTGGAACGCCAATTCCTTTCAAGTTTTCGCGATGTTTGTTTTAATTTGCGGGTTTGCGGGTTATACCATGGAGCTAACCTCCTGTTTTATTATCTTCTTTTTTAGAGGGGCGATAGAGTCGAGTGTTATTCGTAGTGAGCCTGCAGCACTATCAACAAGATGATCAATTTGGGAGGGACTAAAGTTAGCATAGGAGTCATCTGTTACATTGAGACATGGAACTGAATTTAATGCCGATGGAATCACTTCCTTAAATTTAGCTACAGCACTATCAGACAGACATCTAGTGTAGGAATGTTTGCCTAATGGCGTGTAGTCCAGTAATAGGAATTCAAAAGTTATTAGAAAATGGTCTGATAAAAAAGAATTCTGTGGAAAGACTATTAGATGTTCAATTTCAATCCCATAAACAAGAACAAGGTCGAGGGTGTGGTTAAAACAGTGAGTGGGTTTATGTACACTCTGACAGAAGCCAATCAAATCTAGTAATGAGATAAACGCAGCACTAAGGCTATCATTTTCTACATCCACATGAATATTAAAATCACCTACAATTATTATTTTATCTGTTTTAAGGACTAAACCTGATAAGAACTCTGAGAATTCAGATAAAAATTCAGAGTACGGTCCAGGAGCTCGGTACACTATAACAAATAGAATTGGCTGTACTGTTTTCCAGGTTGGGTGTGAAAGGCTAAGAACAAGGCTTTCGAACGAGTTATAATTTAGTTTAGATTTCGGTTTGATTAATAGGCTTGAGTCGAAGATGGCTGCAACTCCACCTCCTCGGCCTGAGCCTCGAGGAATGTGAGTATTAATGTGACTGGGGAGTGGATTCATTTAGGCTAACATATTCATCGTGACACAGCCAGGTTTCAGTAAGACAAAATAAATCAATATTATGATCTGATATTAGATCGTTTACTAGAACAGCTTTAGATGACAGAGATCTGATGTTTAAGAGTCCACATTTAATTCTCCTATTTTGCTGTACTGTTGCAGTGGTGGTTTTACTTTTTATTAGGTTTTTATGTGTAACTCTTCTTCTGTTTACTTTTGATTTAAATAATTTAAGTGGTCTGGGGGCAGACAACCTCTCTGTGGAGTTCAGGGTGGGTAACTGCTCTAATGGAAGCGCAGAGAAGCATGTAGGACTGCAGCTCTGCCTCCTGGTCTGGACCACAGACTGTATTAAGTCTATGGTCTGAACTCTGAGCTGTCATGGCTTTGGGCCACTAATAAACTCGGTCAGATTTCTAGATATGAGAGCGGCTCCATCCAAAGTGGGATGAATGCCATCTCTCCTAATCAGACCAGTTCTCCAGAAAGTCCGCCAATTATCTACAAAGCCCACATCATTACCTGGACACCACCTGGACAACCAGCGGTTGAATGATGACATGCGGCTATACATGTCATCGCTAGTAAGATTAGGCAGGGGTCCAGAGAAAACTACGGAGTCCGACATTGTCTTTGCATATGCACACACCGACTCCACATTAATTTTCGTGACCTCCGATTGGCGCAATCGGCTGTCATTACCGCCGACGTGAATAACAATCTTAGCATATTTACGCTTATCCTTAGCCAGCAGTTTTAAATAGTATTGAACGTCGCCCGCTCTGGTCTCTGGGATGCATTTGACTATGGTCGCTGGTGTCGCTAATTTCACGTTTCGCAAAATGGAGCTGCCAATAATCACAGTTGGTTTCTCAGCGGGTGTGTCGCTGAGTGGAGAGAACCTGTTAGAAACGTGAACGGGTCGGTGGTGAACCGTGGGCTTTGGTTCAGGGCTATGCTTCTTTCGGACAGTCACCCAGCCTCCCGGGCCTCCCGGCTGCTCGGGAGTTGCCGGGAGACGGCTAGCAGAAGCTGCCTCTGGTCGGCTCGCACCGGCTAGGGGCTGGCTAGCTACGGCTGACTGACTCTCCATGGTGCGGAGCCGAGACTCTAACTCACTGAGCCTCGCCTCCAAGGCGGTGAATAAACTACATTTGTTACACGTACCATTATCGCTAAAGGAGGCAGAGGAATAACTAAACATCTGACACACCGAGCAAGAGAGAGCAGGAGAGGGAGAAGGAGAGAGAGACGCCATCGCTAACTGAGCTAAAGTAGCAACTAACTAGCGTGTAAACAACTGTGGGATTAGCTGAAAGTCGCTAACAGGAGACAGATATGAGTGCTTAAACAGAGCTAGTGTATCCTTAAATGTATAGCGGGTAATTAACCGCTATAGTAAAGAAAATATCAAAATTAACTGGGTTTAGCTGGAGCAGCGAACTTTGCAACCACTAACACAGAAACACCGGTAACCGGAAATTAGACAATACGTTCACCTGAGCACGTCAGCACCAATTCAATCAGCACCAATTCAGCTCAGCATTCAACACAATCTCCCCATCAAACTGATAGCTGAGCCCTGCAGCCTTCAGCACTGCAGTCTGCAACTGAACAATCTCACAGAGCCGTGCTCAGAGAACAACCTGCTGCTCAACGTCACCAAACCCAGGAGCTGATCCTTGAGTTTAGGAAAAAGGAGGTGAAGACACACAGTCCTGTCTACACCAGTGGAGCTGAAGTGGAGCAGGTGAACAGTTTTAGTTTCCTGGGAATCAGCATCACAGACATGTGACAGACTGTCATGGTCATCATACATCACAACTGCTAAAGAAAGCTCAGAAAAGACTATTTCTTGAGGAAACTTAAGAAGGCAAAATTCCTGTGCCAAGTTCTTGTTAACTTCTACAGAGGAGCAACAGAAATCGTCCAGACTGGAAACATTACAGACTGGCATGGGATGTGTACGGCCCAGGACCGGAGGGCTCTGCAGCAGGTGATTAAAACCTCCCAGAACATCATGCGACCTATCCAGGTGAGGTGTCTACACAGAGACCAAAGTATACTTAAAGACAAGCCCCCCACCCCCCACCCCCACCAGCCCCACCAGCCATAGCAGCCACAGCCTGTTGACCCTGCTGCCATCTGGCAAGCAATACAGAAGTATCCGCTGCCATACCACCAGACTGTCTACTGTGTTGTAGAATGACTAATAAATGTACTTTACTGCAGGTCATCAACAGGAGGTCAATGTGGCTGTAATTATTACTGGGGGGGCGGGGTAGGGGGGTGACCTACATACAGACAACAACAACAACAGTGGCAGACCAAGAATATGTTGATTTGTTTATTTGACATATTTGGTTGATTTATACATGACATCATTGGTTTCTTTTGTGCCGACATGAAGAGAGAAAACGTTTTATTGCTGTTTTCATCACATCCTGCTGCAGACTGACTGCGTCTCTAAGACTTCTGGGATAGTTTGACTCTGAATATATTCCTCAAACATCTCACTGATATTTCCTACTGACATTAAACACACTAATGCTTCTATCTACAGGTGCTTCAGCCAATCAGGAGGCAGCTGGACCGTCACCGTCAGTTTATTTATGTTATAGTTATATATTTGTGAACATCTCCTCCAGATGTACATTTAATAACGTAAAGCTATCAGACGTTTACATGTTTCCACATCTGCTGATGAGAACTTTAAGGTTTTCAATGACCTTCCATGCTGTCATTTGTGCCTGACATGCAAACTGCAAGTCAAAGTGTCAAACTGTTACTCTCTTTTACTCAAATCAAGTTCAAATAAATGTAAATTGGTTTGCGGTGTGTTTACTGACCAACTCAGGAGGCGTTTAAGAGCTCTCACTACTGCAGGAAGGTTGGATACTGTTGGACTGTTCCTTTAATGCTATTTGATCATCAAACACATCCTCAACTCTCTCCTGTTTATTTATCTTTTGAAAATGTATCTTTTCTTTTTTTCTTTTAAGTCTCATTTAATGTATTTTATCCAAAGAACTTTGAGCAGCTTCACTTCTAGAAAGAAACTCATAATTTTACAAGAAAAGAGTCATAATATTTCAAGGATAAAGTCGTCTTTTTACAAGAGTTGTAGTATGACAGATCACTTCTTGTAGTATCACAGACATGATATTTCAAGGAAAAGGTTCTTGAAAAACACATTTTTTCTCAAAACACTCCAACGTTTTGCTCCTAACATTATGACATTACTCTGTTTTGCTAACAGTGGCTCTGATACTTTGTTGTACGTTTGAGTATAAAACGTAGTGTATAAATCAACATGGTCACTTGCAGAGAACTGATTCAGGCTGTTGATTCTCTCCTAATTAGAAATTCGGGCAGATGCCATGTTGAGTTGTAATGGAGCATGTCAACAGCTGTAACCATGGTAACCTACCATCCCATGCAACACAAACACGGAAGAAGAAACAGGTAAGTCAATAGACGTTGCATCAGTATTTTATGACTAATTTCCAGGTATTTGTATTTCTGCCCTCTGGTGGTCAGAATCACTTACTGCAGCTTTAATATTTCACTGAACGGGAAGCTTGAAGCGAACACACACAGGATACATATCTGTCTCTATCTTATCGCTACGTTTCAGTCTTTTTAAAGAGAAATTTGAGGGGAAATCAGGGGTCAGAGGTTCAGACACAAATCCTCCTGAATCACCATGGTCACATGACAGCGAAGGGTTGGGAAGGTCTCATGTTGAACGGTTCGGTATTTATATTTAAAGTTAAGTCAGCTCCTTAAAGGATGAACTCAAATGACCATTTCATGATCTCATCTTCTTTTGATTTTTAACGTGTAATTATGATCCTGAGTAGTATCATATAATAGTTTATACAGGTTTTCTTTTAATTCTCAGTTTTCTTGTTTAGTTTGGGGTAAAATTATCCTCCACAGATCTGTTAATGGTTCTGTGTTGACTGACAGGTGACTGAGGAGGTTGGAGGACGTGTCACTGATCAGTCTTCTTGGATCAGTCCAGTCCAGTAGTTGTTAATAGTTCCTGGTCTGGTCCTTCACAGCCTGTTTGGTCCGCTAACACTGAACACTGCCCGAAAACCTGCAGCCAGGTAGCTAGCAATGCCATCGCTAAGCTAAGCTAGCCAATGGTGTTGCAGCAACAGGTGAGACAGACATGGTGAGTTCAAACAGGTATATGTCTGGTCCAATAGAGGCGAGGCGACTGTGGCCTCCGGGGCGTCGCTGGTGATGTGAGGGCGGCAGAATCAGCCGGTTGGACCACCAGAATCGTGCACACACACACAGAGTTCAGCCAATCACATGTTGGTCTGGAGACACCGTCGTGGAGTCCTGGAGGATCGACAGTCTCTGCTGTCACGTGTCTCTGATGGCCCCGCCTCCGTCATTAGGAGGTGGCGGCCTGTTTGTTCCGGAAAGTTTCGAAGAACGCCATCATCCCCTTCCTCACGTTGCTGCTGCTGCCGTTGCCCTTGGTTATCCTCGGCATCATCATGGTGCCACTGCTGTTGCCATGGTGACGGGATGTGAGAGGAGGGAAGGCGGCGCTGTCCATGGAATTGGCCCGTTTGATCTTTGATGGGGTCGCACGCCATGACTTGGTCCTGGGAGGAGGAGTCTGGGCAACCAGACACTTCTGATACTGGACCTGACGGAGAGGAAGTAAAGTAATGACATCAGCGACCAGCAGATGGCAACAGATCAGCGTGGAGAACAGGAAGCGCTCCAGCCTGATCTAACACACCTGTTAATGATGACGTAATCAAGGTATTTAATGGGTAATCAATGGAATGGAATGAATGATCTGCACAGTTTAAGGGCTTTTAAATTGACCAAATAACATGAAGGTCATGAAAGGAGTTCTCACAACTACAAGGCCTTTTAACATTTATTGAATGAAGATAATTGATTCAGGGTGGAGCCCTGAATTAGCACCTGAACTGACTGAAGGTTCCTCACCATGCATGCTGCCTGGACGGCCTCTGAGAGGATCCCTGCGTCTGGTTCACACCAGAACACGTGACACTCGAACTGCTGTGTGCCGCCGTCTACGATCACAGCGAAGGTGTGGCTGTCATGGCCGACGCCCAGAAAGGTGAGGAAACGCACCTGACACTCCCAGAAGGGCTCCTCCCCTTCCTGTCAGAACCCAATCAGACAGAAGAAACACAGTGAGGCGTGACGCCTTTTAACCTGGTGGATTAACAGAGTGTGATCCAGAGTACTGACGGTACCTCTCCCTTCCACAGAGATAGGATGTTGTCAGTGACGTGGATGACGGCTGGCTCCCACTCGTCTCTGTCGGTAGAGTTCATGATGCTTTCTATTGCTCTGTTCAACACCTCCATACCTGCACAGACACACCTTTACTCAAACACCAACAGCCTAAAGCCTGCACATGTTCAAGTCATTATACATTTCATTACAGCTTGATCTGGTGACACCTGGTGGTTACCGCGGTAACCGTGTGTTTCAACACTATTATTCACAAATGACTCAGGAACTACAGACTCATTAACATAAAGTTTTACCAAATGAACAGCTAAAGATTGATCAGTTTGTTTACAGTGTTTATATTGGTGTGTTCAGGTGTAGCAGGTGTGTTTCTGTCCTACCCATTGCTCTGGACACCGGCAGGTTACCGATGTACTGGATCTCAAACTTCTGCACCTGCTGCCGCATCGCCTCCAGGAACTCCACTGAAACACAACAAGTGACGAGGAATCAGCAGAGAACCAACCAGAGAGCAGCAGGTGATGTCAGAGAACAGGTGAGTCACCTTGTCTGGGCAGGTCCTCAGGTGAGATGCTGTCCATCGTCAGAGAGCGAGACGATCTCATCAACGTCTTCTCTGACATCATCTAAAGACACACAGACAGAGTTAAAGAGTCTGACTTCCTGTCTCACTTCCTGTCTGTGGCTCTCAGCTCCGAGCCCATTGGTTCATATTGAAGACGTAAATCTTTAAAAACACCTCACAGGTATATAGTTTCATGTTTAAACTGGCAGGTAAACTGAACACAAGCTCATGAACGCTGGGAGCATAAATCACTTTGAACAGTTCCTTGGTCTCGTGCTGCCATCTAGTGGCCTTTCTGGGCACAGTGACATCACTCTGACAGATAGTGATCTCATCAAGTTTAGCTTGTGTTTTAACAGAGAGGCTCATGAGAAGCATCACGTCCAATGAAGAGACACTATCAGGTTGCATTATGGGAAATGTAGGATTCAGTGTTTTCAGCGTCAGTCTAGAAACATCTCAACAACTATGGGATGGATTGTGATGAAATGTGCTTCATCGTTCATGTTCCCCTCAGGATGAACTGTAAGAACTCTGCTGATCCTCTGACTTTTCATCTAGCGCCACCATCAGGTCATCATGTTAATGTGTCCAACACTTTGGTTTATGACCAAATACCTGCAGAACTACAGACATTCCCATCAGCCTCAGCTGCACTCTGTGTTTACTGCTAACTAGCTAATGCTAGCATGCTAACACGCTAAGCTAAGACAGTGAACATGGTGAACATTATACCTGCGAGTACATTTAAGGTTATTTAGACTCACTGACCTTGGAGCACATCTCATGCAGCGCCGTGGCGATGGCTTTAGCTGGAGCATCGCAGCGAAACACGTGACACTTCAGCACACAGCTGTCCTTATCACCCGCCACGAAGGCAAAGTCCCTGAACGCACCACACACACACACACACACAGTGGATCGGTCATGTTGTTGTGGCCGACCAGCTGATGGACTGATGATCATGTGATCAACAGGTGAAATCAATACATGACCCTAACGTATGCAGGACGTCGTGGAGATGAGAGTAAGAGTGAGTCTGTGGCTGTGGATGTGAAAAGGTAAAGGTAGAGTGGTTTACCTGTCCCTGCCCAGGTGGAGGGGTGGAGGGGTGGTGGGGGCATGTTAAAGAAACAGAGAGAGTGACAGTGTTAGTGCAAACAGACAGGGAAACCATCTGAAAGGTGAGTTTGATTTTAACATCTTAGCATGTGGAAACATCAGACCGTGAGAGAGTGCTGTTGGAGTTTAGCCTAGCTTAGCACAAAGACTAGAAGCAGGGGGAAACTGCTAGCCTAGCTCCTTCCAAAGAGAAAACATCCGCCTTCTAACAACTCCAAGTTGAGCCTCAAACCCTCTTAATTGCTCAGACGTTTCATGCTTGTTTCAACTCGATGAATAAATGAGTTGGGGAGCATGAGTGAGATCTGACTGAGCCGTACAGTGACATCACAAAGCTGTACTATGACATCACAGATGGGCCTGTTGAAGGCGGGGCATTGGGGTCCTGTAATACTGTGGTAGACCGACTGAATCACAAACTGGTTCATCAATAAAACCCCATGGAAAACATCTTGTGAATCTTGCAGAAGGATGATGATGAACAGGTGCAGCAGCCTTTCACAACATTCAAATGAACTAATCGATCAATTTATCCAACAGATCACTTTCAATACATCTCCTAATATCGTTTAATGATTAACGACAGCTAAAGTTTCCTCCGGCTGCAGGACTGATCACAGCTGCTCTCTGATTGGCTCACCTGCCATTGTTGCAGCCCACCCCCCAGACACGGATGTTGATGATTGGCTGACAGTGCAGGGGGGTGTCGTCTAAAGGGTCCAAAAGGGTCAGAGTGTCTTTCTTCAGAACCAGCATCATCTCCCGACCCTGCAGACAGACAGAAAGGTAGAGACAGAGAGTCTGAACAGTCCTAAACCAGATCCTGATAGTCTGAACAGGTTTAATCCAGATCCTGAGAGTCTGAACAGGTTTAATCCAGATCCTGAGAGTCTGAACAGGTTTAATCCAGATCCTGATAGTCTGAACAGTCCTAAACCAGATGCTGATAGTCTGAACAGGTCTAAGAAGACCAAGCTAAAAAGGTTTAAAACTTTTAAACTTTGTAGTTCTGGTTAGTTTATCATAAATTCAGACAGACAGACAGGTACAGGTTCACTAGGTGTCTCACCTCTCCCCAGGCCCCTTGCCTGTCTCTCTGCTCAGGGCTGCTGCAGTGAGACAGCTGCTGGATGACGTTACTGACAGCGAGACTGCTGCGACCGGGAGACAGGTCCTCCTCCTCCACCTCCAGCCAGCCCAGAGACCGCACCGCAAAACACTGACAGACAGACAGGTAGGGAGACAGACAGGGTGGGAGACAAACAGTTAGACAGGGACGGAGAGAGAGAGAGAGAGAGGTGATGAGATTAAGCAGTCAGTGAGTTGTTGGGTGACAAACAGAGAAACCAGGACACAGAGAGACAGACAGACAGAGAGAGAGACAGATTAAATCAGATTAATGATGTATAAAACTGTGGTAGAGAGAGGTAGACACAGAGAGAGAGAGAGAGAGAGATTAGAGTAGACTAGACCACCAGAAAAGAGAGGACTAACAGGAGGACCTCAGCTTTCACTTATATTATATTACATTACATTACATGATGTGACTGTTTTCAAAGGAAACAGTCTGTGGGAAATAATCTTCAGATCATATTTTGAAATATAAATTGGTGACATTTGATTTGAACTCGTCTTATTTAGCATTTAAAAGCAGATTACAAGTAAGAAGAGAAAATGTTTACAACTATTAATCTTTCTCTTCATTTATTAGATTTATTAAATTAATTATTGAAGCATGAGACGTGGCTGAAAGCTTGAGACAAAATCTAGTGGACTTAAAGATGTTTATTGTCGATGTCGGTGAAGAATAAACCTTGAAGCTCAACGTGTTGTTGAGTACATTTTGTGAATGCTTTGTACTGATTTACAACATGTTGTGGTTGATGTTGTTGTTGTGGTTGTTGTTGTGGTTGTTGTTGTTGTTGTGGTTGTTGTTGTGGTTGTTGTTGTTGTTGTGGTTATTGTTGTGGTTATTGTTGTGGTTGTTGTGGTTGTTGTTGTGGTTGTTGTTGTTGTTGTGGTTGTTGTTGTTGTTGTGGTTATTGTTGTGGTTGTGGTTGTTGTGGTTGTGGTGGTTATTGTTGTGGTTATTGTTGTGGTTGTTGTGGTTGTGGTTGTTGTTGTTGTGGTTGTGGTTGTTGTTGTGGTTGTTGTTGTGGTTGTTGTTGTTGTTGTGGTTATTGTGGTTATTGTTGTGGTTGTTGTTGTGGTTGTTGTTGTTGTTGTTGTTGTGGTTATTGTTGTGGTTATTGTTGTGGTTGTTGTGGTTGTTGTTGTTGTGGTTGTGGTTGTTGTTGTGGTTGTTGTTGTTGTTGTGGTTGTTGTTGTTGTTGTGGTTATTGTTGTGGTTATTGTTGTGGTTGTTGTGGTTATTGTTGTGGTTGTTGTGGTTGTTGTTGTTGTTGTGGTCTTACCTTGGAGTCGGGGTCGTGGTTGGTGAGATAATCTTCATGCCACGAAGACCTGAGAGGAAAAACAAAATTAATTTAATCTGTACAGACAGTGTGTGTGTGTCTGAGCGTGTGTTTGTTACCTGGCCTCAGGTGGTCCGTCTGTCTCTCTGTTGGAGCTCTGCTGTGCAGCCTCCTCCTGCTGAGAACACCACAGAAGAAGACAAATTCCAGTTATGCTTCTGCATCAGACAAACCTGAGCTAACATGAGCTAATGTGAGCTAACCTGAACTAATATGAGCTAACCTGAGCTAATGTGAGCTAACCTGAGCTAATATGAGCTAACCTGAGCTAATGTGAGCTAACCTGAGCTAATATGAGCTAACCTGAGCTAATGTGAGCTAACCTGATCTAATATGAGCTAACCTGAGCTAACATGAGCTAATGTGAGCTAACCTGAACTAATATGAGCTAACCTGAGCTAATGTGAGCTAACCTGAGCTAACATGAGCTAATGTGAGCTAACCTGAACTAATATGAGCTAACCTGAGCTAATGTGAGCTAACCTGAGCTAATATGAGCTAACCTGAGCTAATGTGAGCTAACCTGAGCTAATATGAGCTAACCTGAGCTAATGTGAGCTAACCTGAACTAATATGAGCTAACCTGAGCTAACATGAGCTAATGTGAGCTAACCTGAACTAATATGAGCTAACCTGAGCTAATGTGAGCTAACCTGAGCTAACATGAGCTAATGTGAGCTAACCTGAGCTAATATGAGCTAACATGAGCTAATGTGAGCTAACATGAGCTAATGTGAGCTAACCTGAACTAATATGAGCTAACCTGAGCTAACATGAGCTAATGTAAGCTAACCTGAACTAATATGAGCTAACCTGAGCTAATGTGAGCTAACCTGAACTAATATGAGCTAACCTGAGCTAACATGAGCTAATGTGAGCTAACCTGAGCTAATATGAGCTAACATGAGCTAATGTGAGCTAACATGAGCTAATGTGAGCTAACCTGAACTAATATGAGCTAACCTGAGCTAACATGAGCTAATGTAAGCTAACCTGAACTAATATGAGCTAACCTGAGCTAATGTGAGCTAACCTGAACTAATATGAGCTAACCTGAGCTAACATGAGCTAATGTGAGCTAACCTGAGCTAATATGAGCTAACATGAGCTAATGTGAGCTAACATGAGCTAATGTGAGCTAACCTGAACTAATATGAGCTAACCTGAGCTAACATGAGCTAATGTAAGCTAACCTGAACTAATATGAGCTAACCTGAGCTAATGTGAGCTAACCTGAACTAATATGAGCTAACCTGAGCTAACATGAGCTAATGTGAGCTAACATGAGCTAATGTAAGCTAACCTGAACTAATATGAGCTAACCTGAGCTAACTGCACTGGACTAACTGGTTAATTTGAACTAGCTCGTTTAAGTAAAAAGTGTCTAACCTGTGTGTCCAGCAGCTGTGGCGTCCTGCTAAGGCGGGGGTGTTGCCACTGGGTGGCGCCGGTGGGAACGTGCCAGTAATAGGTTCCTGTTGAGTCTTTGATGGTTCTCCAGCCGGAGGGAAGGTCCGGATCCAGCAGCAGGTTCTGGTCTGTCCAGATGTTGTCTGCACAGACACATAAAAAGCTGTCCTCTAAGCAATATGAAGATATAACTCAGAGCTCCTGATGGCGGCACCTACAGGCCGCAGTGTTCATTACAGCCACAGTATGAAAGAACAACATCCTGAGGATCTAGCACTGCAGCTACAGTAGTTCACCAGTTAGCTTTGTGAGTCTCTGCGTTACCACACACAAAGACGCACAGGTTAATTTCTCTGGGCCTTTCTGCTGTGAACCGACCTTTAAGTTGCATTTGGTTACTGTGGTTACTGCTGCATCTGCCTCCCGCTGACTTTGGAGTTCTGTATTTTGATTGGGCAGTAGCGACTAGTGGCTAGCAGCTAGCGGCTAGGAGCTACATCTATAATCTCATCATGTAGCCAAATGGAACAGGTTGTAGATTAAAATATAGCAATATGACACAATTAATATAAACACTGTTTATTGGCCCAGACCAGACATGATGTCACTGTGATGTCACGCACGCTCCCCCTTCAGATCTTGAACTTTTCACACCCTAACCCTTTAACTACCTCTGGTGCTTCGACGCAAACTAAATTTAACTGCTTTCATCGCTACACTTACACTGTTGATTCAAGTGATTTCATCTCCTCCACTCCTCCTCTCCTCCCAACTCTCTTTCCTCTCCAGGTAGCTGGAAGGCTGCCATCTTTGTTTTAATTTGGAAACAGAGGTGCAACTTGGGAAACGGGAGGAAATATGAACCAATAAATAATTATTACAAACCGAATCCACTTTACAGCTTTTCCTCTTTCTGCTCCAGACTGAACTGTAACTCCATCACTCTCAGTTACTGGACTGTAAATATATAATATATTAATATCTCACAGAGGGCGGACTAAATATCTTCACAGTGCTTCTGTTTTGCTGTCGACTCACCTCTAAGATCATATTTTGTGAGTTTATAACATTAGTGTTGGATTATGTTGTCTGTGTTCATGATATTGTCCAACCTGGTACAAAATGTACAAGAGACGCCAAAGTGATCCGAGGTCAAACTGCTGAACAGGAAGAGAGGAGAAGAAACTGAAGAGGATTTGAATAATTAATAAACCCTCAGAGACATGAAATGCTGAATCGGCTGATTGAGAGACAACGATATGACTGGAAGGGGGGGGGCACTGGTCAATACACTGGACCAACAGAATAAACTGCAGTCAGCAGTTAAGAGTTGTTGTGGTATTCAAATCATTTCACACATTTACCTCAACAGCAAACAGCCGTGAGGGTTGGACAGCAACCGACCGGGGAACTCAGACCGAAGACTTTTAACTACGAGACTAAAGCTAGTATGCTTCAACACAAAGGCTCGTCCAACGGTCAAACAGCACAAACATTCAGAACGGGTAGAAACACTTTTAGCCTTCAGACGTGATCAGATGACACATCGCACGAACTCCCTCGTTTTGACCGAAGATGTCCTGAAAGTCCTGAACTTTGTATGTTTATTATCCACTAACAAAATCCTATCAGCAATTACCTGTCCCTCAAAACATACCTGAGGTCAGTTAAACACAGACATGAGTCATATTTCACAAACAGCTGTCTGTTGTCTGTTCTGTGACTCACCATTAAACATGAACAGGCTATAAACTCTATGTGTTCTGTCATCATGACCTCTTTGTCCCACAGCACCGCCATATCTGTGTGTGTGTGTTCCTGTACTTCTATCTTACTGAGGTCCATGGATGTATAATAAGAACTGGATCTGGACCCAAAGATGGTGCCTGTTCAGTCCAATGAGAACTGCTCGCCTGGCGCATAGGCCCAAAACGTTTCTAGCTTCCGGGTTATGTGGCCCACTGAATATGCACAGTAGTGACCATATACTTGTAATGATGTCACAGATTTTTAAATCTCTTTTCTTGGCTCGAGGAAAGTTTTACAAATATTAAACCTCCATGGATCAAAAATGCATAACGGAAAGAGTCATAATGGAGCTTGTTTGCAGTTGGAGGTGTCCTGTCAACAGTTTGACAGACGTCTGCAATACCGTGAGTGGCCACTGGAAAACACTGGAAGCAAGGCTGAGCGGCGGCGCCGTATCCAGTTCTTATTATACATCCATGGGGAGATCCTGTTTGACCTTTTTTCAGAGTGAGGTCATGTGACTAATGGAATGTATCCAGCGACCTATCAGAGAGCTGTAACTGACCGTTTGCTAAGCTCCACCCCCCTTAGTTACTGTTACTAACCTGTTTTTCTGTTATCACACAGCACATATGTAGTTTATAGTGATGATGGTGAAGATTTACCATCAAAGGTCCAAGTGATTTATGAAAAAACAGCTCCTTGATCTCAGACAGAAGTAAACAAAAGCAGCTACCTATTTCTAGCCGGAAATCACTATATCACTACTGCTGGCAGATTTTAGCAGCTGTAGCTAACTACTGTAAGCTAATGGTCATGCTAAAACTCCCCGAATGGGTTAAAAACTTTGTCTTCAGCTAACATTTTAAAATGTGAATCCTGTAAAAGGATCTTAAATGTGCACTTAATGGTTACATACATGGTATCATGCTAACAGACTGAGGCTAAAGCTAACAGGTCCCAGGTCATGATATCATGCTAACAGACTGAGGCTGAAGCTAACAAGTCACATGTCATGATATCATGCTAACAGACTGAGGCTAAAGCTAACAGGTCCCAGGTCATGATATCATGCTAACAGACTGAGGCTAAAGCTAACAGGACCCAGGTCATGATATCATGCTAACAGACTGAGGCTAAAGCTAACAGGTCCCAGGTCATGATATCATGCTAACAGACTGAGGCTGAAGCTAACAGGTCCCAGTTCATGATATCATGCTAACAGACTGAGGCTAAAGCTAACAGGTCCCAGGTCATGATATCATGCTAACAGACTGAGGCTAAAGCTAACAGGTCCCAGTTCATGATATCATGCTAACAGACTGAGGCTAAAGCTAACAGGTCCCAGTTCATGATATCATGCTAACAGACTGAGGCTAAAGCTAACAGGACCCAGTTCATGATATCATGCTAACAGACTGAGGCTGAAGCTAACAGGTCCCAGTTCATGATATCATGCTAACAGACTGAGGCTAAAGCTAACAGGTCCCAGTTCATGATATCATGCTAACAGACTGAGGCTGAAGCTAACAGGACCCAGTTCATGATATCATGCTAACAGACTGAGGCTAAAGCTAACAGGTCCCAGGTCATGATATCATGCTAACAGACTGAGGCTAAAGCTAACAGGTCCCAGGTCATGATATCATGCTAACAGACTGAGGCTAAAGCTAACAGGTCCCAGGTCATGATATCATGCTAACAGACTGAGGCTAAAGCTAACAGGACCCAGTTCATGATATCATGCTAACAGACTGAGGCTAAAGCTAACAGGTCCCAGGTCATGATATCATGCTAACAGACTGAGGCTGAAGCTAACAGGTCCCAGTTCATGATATCATGCTAACAGACTGAGGCTGAAGCTAACAAGTCACATGTCATGATATCATGCTAACAGACTGAGGCTGAAGCTAACAGGTCCCAGGTCATGATATCATGCTAACAGACTGAGGCTAAAGCTAACAGGACCCAGTTCATGATATCATGCTAACAGACTGAGGCTGAAGCTAACAGGTCCCAGGTCATGATATCATGCTAACAGACTGAGGCTAAAGCTAACAGGACCCAGTTCATGATATCATGCTAACAGACTGAGGCTAAAGCTAACAGGACCCAGTTCATGATATCATGCTAACAGACTGAGGACTGAGGCTAAAGCTAACAGGTCCCAGTTCATGATATCATGCTAACAGACTGAGGCTAAGCTAACAGGACCCAGTTCATGATATCATGCTAACAGACTGAGGCTGAAGCTAACAGGACCCAGTTCATGATATCATGCTAACAGACTGAGGCTGAAGCTAACAGGTCCCAGGTCATGATATCATGCTAACAGACTGAGGCTAAAGCTAACAGGTCCCAGTTCATGATATCATGCTAACAGACTGAGGCTGAAGCTAACAGGACCCAGTTCATGATATCATGCTAACAGACTGAGGCTGAAGCTAACAGGACCCAGTTCATGATATCATGCTAACAGACTGAGGCTTAAGCTAACAGGACCCAGTTCATGATATCATGCTAACAGACTGAGGCTAAAGCTAACAGGACCCAGTTCATGATATCATGCTAACAGACTGAGGCTGAAGCTAACAGGTAAAAAGTCACCATCCTCAGCTGTTGATCTATGTAGAAAAGGTAACTATAGAAGTATATATATACCTGGAGACAAACAAACACTCGCTGTTCAGGGGAGGGGTTTAGCAAAAGATCAATTGGCTAACCAGATAGGTGTTAGGTGACAGGTAGTGATGACATCAAGGTACAGACTGGGTCACAGGGGGTCCACAGCAGGTTAATCCAGCCCTGCTCAAACTACAATGTCCCATTTAAACATGTTTGTGTCTGCAGGTTCTCAATCAACCAGACACAACATGTAAACAACAGAGTGACTGCAGGTCTGCAGGAAGGTCCTCGCAAGCCTGTGAGATTACAGGGACGAGTGTGTGTGTGTGTGTGTGTCTCACCATCATAGTTGACTATGAGGATGGCCAACATGTAATCCTTGCCCATCATGGCTCCACCCTCCAACATGTGTGGTCCAATCAGCTGATCGCCCTCCAACACACACACACAGGCCCAGATGACAGATGTTAAAGCCTCCGCCTGCCTGTCTCTCTCTCTCTCTCTGTCTGTCTGTCTGTCTCGGTGTCTCTCGTCCCTCCGTCCGTCCCTCTCTCAGACGACACCATCAGTCTTCTTCTTCTTCTTTTTGTTTATTTCCCTCCTGGTGTTTTCTCTCTCTCTCTCCTCTCGTTCGTCCCTCCTCTCTCTCGCCCGTCCTCCCTCTCTCTCCTCTCTGTCTGATGAAGGATGCTGTTTTCCTCCTCCTCTCCCTCTCCTCTCTCTCCTCCCCCTGCTGATGTCATCAATCCCCTCCCTCTCTGACTCTGCCTCACTCGACCTTCACTGTAAAAATAAAGGCTTTAAAATACATTTCCACAGCAAACACAAACATGCAGAAAATGTAGAAATATTCTTTTTGGGGGGGGCTCCTCTCACAAGTTGAGCCACACATTTATCAACAACTTCATAAATTCTTCAAACTTCAGAACAAATGTGGAAGGATTTATATTTTTCCATTTCCGTACTTTGAGTCTTCTAGTGATAAAGATGGAACAAGCCGTAGTTCTTCTGATGTGTATCCTGCAGCTTTACTTCCAGCCCTGTAGCAAACTGTAGTGTGTACTATCACTATCTAACATCTCAGCGTAACTCTGGCTCTATGTGACACATGCAGAGAGATATCCTGACATGACTGCAGGGAAAACGTCTTCCTGTGATCATTGAAGGTGATTAGAAACAGTATTATGTCTTCAATAATAAACAAAGGATTTCACCATCAACACGTTTTACCTGACGCTCTCCAGAGGTCAGATCACCGCTGGATGACGTCATAGTAGGTATGACACAGTGGCGACGTGTCCCGGAAAGTATTAAACGGCAGTGAGCTCGTGAAGCTCAAGAACATTACAGGAAGTCAGACCAGTGCTACTACAAAGTAAAAGCCTAAAGTTTATTGTGACTAACAAGAGTACGTCACAAAATAACTGCATGCAAACATTTAATGTTATTATCATTATTATAAAAGAAAACATCCATATTGTCAAACTCATAAATCACATTTATTTTTGTTTTTTTCTTATTTACTTCTAGACTTTTACTTATTGATAAATAGATACATATAATTAAATAAAACCTTGTAGTCGCCCTTTTAAGCTGCAACGTTTATTGATATTTGGTATTAATTAGTTGTAACAGTCGACCTGTATTTCTGTAGGCTGGCTTGAACTGCTGCTCATGTCCTCCAACAAGACGATGATTTACAAATAAATACATAAAAATAAGAAATAATAAAAGCTTCAGTTGTATTTAATTTTATGACTTTTAAGATTAAAAAACGTTATTCTTAAATACAATGATACAGTGTTAAATTCCACTTGAACCTTTAAAAAATGTTTTTACACGTCTAGATTTTATTACCTCAGTAGAAAAATATATCTAATGTTATTATACACAAATATTGAGCTACAAACAAAATGTCCACAGAGAATAATAACAAGAAATAAAAGACAAATATATAGCACATACACCGAATTACATGGAAAATATAATAAGTTTGAAAGACTTTATTTTGAAACTATGAGCGGAAGGTGTCTTGTTTAGTGCCGCGTCCTTGACACGGATAAAGCTCATTAAACTAAACATAATACCGTACACGGAAGGAGTTGTTCGTCTGTTTGATTACATATTAATTTAAACCTTTAATGTTGTTTTAACTCTTCGGGTTAGCTTATCCGTTCGCTTAGCTTGCTCACCGGGAAGAAGAAGCTCTGGTTATTTGACACGGTGGAGTCCAACATGGAGGACATGTACATTACACCAGGTGAGAGTTCGCTTCACTGCGATAAATAACGTTAATATTGACAATAAAGTCCTGAAATCGTTTCTGTTGTGTGAAGCTAGCGGCTAGCACCAGAGTCCGGCTGGTGTGATCCCAGCAATGAGACTAACGTTTTGACAGAACGGTTCAACGAACTGCATTCAAGAATCCGGCAAATCCATGTTCCCTTCAGGCTCCAGCCAAGAGTTACTCACTTTGTACACATTAACAAGGCATTCGCGAATTAATTGGGTGTTGTTTTTAGTTCGGCATACAAATAATTCGCCAAACAGCGACAGTTCAGGGAAAGTTGTTTTCTAAATCCCGATTTACTCCGCGGTTAAAGCATTTTAACAGTTGTGTGTGTGTTATGTGGTGGTGTAAATAAACTCCAGCGTTACATTTTGCTGAAGTAAAGTACTTTCTTTTGGTGATCTAAATGTGATCTAAATTTCCCGATTGAAAAGGCAGCCACACATTCTGTAGAGTTTGGTTGGACTCGTTCCGGTGTTGCACCCTGTTCTGTGACCCAGATCACGACCGGGGATGTTGGCGCACTGCTGCAGTGGGGTT
Organism: Macquaria australasica; assembly: GCA_005408345.1. NCBI lineage: Eukaryota > Metazoa > Chordata > Actinopteri > Centrarchiformes > Percichthyidae > Macquaria > Macquaria australasica. Next base: position 20,925 of record SEMN01001704.1, read on the forward strand.
CTGTCCTGTAAGACTAAGGCCTAGCACCAGAGTCCGGCTGGTGTGATCCCAGCAATGAGACTAACGCTTTGACAGAACAGTTCGATGAACTGCATTCAAGAATCTGGCATGTTAATGTTCCCATAAGCCTCTAGGCAATAATTACAACTTTGTAAACATTTATTATGGTATTTAGGAAGGAATTGTGTGTTGTTTGTAGTTCGGCATACAAATAATCACCAAACAGTAATTTTATAGGTAAAAATAGAATGTTTATTAGTGGTTGTCCTGTTGTTAATCCCGATTTACTCATTGAAGTGTGTTTGATCATCCAAATGCAGCATTTAATGGCAGAACCTGTTGATTCCCTAATGTGCCAAGTCTTGTTGTCCCGACTGAAAAGGCAGCCAAATATTCAATGGAGTTTGGTTGGGCTCACTTGACATTTAAATGACAGATGATGGAGCCCGTTCTGCTGTTACACCCTGTTCTGTGACCCAGATATTGGCAGGTGATGTTAGTACACTACAGACAGTTTCTGCCATCACAGCTGTCTAAATTGATCTAATTTAAATACTATGGAGGCGCCATTTTTATCAAAATACAGGATGTAAGAAAGTTTCACATATGTGATGGTTTGCTGTCGTTCTTGTGGCAGCAGGTCGTCAGGATGCAGCCAGCACAGGGGGTCGCTGCCTAAAATGTTGAACTATTCCTTTAAAGATAACCCTGTCTCTTTCTCTGTGTTGCCTAGGTAACCAAGAGCGGGGTTGGAACGACCCCCCTCAGTTCTCATATGGCCTTCAGGTGGCCCGCGGACCACAGAGGAACCTCCTGAACAGGAGAGCAGCTCCACCAGCAGCTTCAGGTAAGAAATCACTGCCGTGCCGTCCACGTTCAGAAACAGTTCCAGGAACTATTAAACCAGAGGAACCAAACTCAGTCCTGTTAGAGTTTCCACTGCGTCTGATACAGGAAACATCAACACACAGTGATCCTGTTGTTGGTTGTATTGTAACTCCAGAACACCACACTGATGATCTGTTGAGCTTCTTTAACCGACATGAAACTGTCAGCTAATAAAGTTTATTCAAGTTTATTTGTTGTTGTATCACAAAGTTAATGAAACAACATAAACACAGTTACTGAATAAAAAGTCCAATAGGCCTGATCACGTATGCTCATATATGTTTGAGAGAGTTCAGACCCCACCTCCCTTCACACCTCCACACAGCCGACCAATCACTGAGTGGAGGGTCCCTGCAGTGCAGAGCTTCAGGCTCTCCATGATGCATGATGATAAAAACATTTATAGTTCTCAAACTTTCAAACATCTTCTCTCTGATTGGTCCTCAGATGCAGGAGCCCCACCCATGACTCCTCCCTCCTCCAGTCCTCTGGCCCCACCTCCAAGTGGTGTAGCCCCACCCCCTCTATGCCCAGGTAAGAAGCAGAAGAAGAAGAAGGTTTTAGTATGGACGTATGGAAGAGATGCCTAACCTCAACCTCGTCTCTTACTCGCAGCTCGTCCTCCTCCTGGCACTGTGGCCACGCCCCCTCCCCCTCTAGGTCCTATGAGGAGTCAGAGAGAGGCCAACGACAGCCAATCAGAGAGTGAGCCTGATGTAGAGGGCGTGGTGCTGGTGTTGAACCGAGCGCTCGCTGCCTGCAGACAGACTGTTAAAGTGAGTTTTACAACAACAACAGGAACCAGACAGATCGGTGTTAGACACAATGTTATTAACATGCTCAGTCACAGGTTCACATAGAGCTGCAGGAGGCTGAAACTCTTCAACATGGTCCGGTCAGACTTTGGGAGCTGTTCATAAAAAGTCCTGAAACTAGATCAGAACCAACGAGCACAGTGACTGAAATGATTTGTGATTGGCAGATTTAAGATTTGTCGTTGTAGTACCACAGGTGGCCACTGGGAGCACTGCTGACACACTGTACCAACTCTGTTCATACACGTCTGGGTTTAACTCTGGTTCACTGTGTGACCTTTGACCTCTGTGTGCAGGATCAAGTGTGTAATGACGTGGCAAAGAGGCTCCGCCTCCTGGAGGACAGCTGGAGGTCAAGTAGACTGAGCCTACCTGTCAGGAGACGCATGGACACCCTGTCTCTGGGTAACCTGTCTCATTACATACCTACCTGTCTGTCTACCCGAACACCTGTCTATCTGAATACTTACCTGTCTTCCTGTCTGTCTCTCAGAGTTACAGTCTGGTCGCTGGGACTCAGCTGATGAGATCCATCGCTCCTTGATGGTCGATCATGTGACCGAAGTCAGCCAATGGATGGTTGGCGTCAAACGACTCATTGCAGAGACCCGAAAACTGAGTCCAGAACTCTTAGAACCACTTCAGAAACCTGCAGAACCAGTCCAGGACTCTGCAGGGCCAGGCCAGGACTCTGCAGAACCAGGCCAGGACTCTGCAGAACCAGGCCAAGACTCTGCAGGGCCAGGCCAGGACTCTGCAGGGCCAGGCCAGGACTCTGCAGGGCCAGGCCAGGACTCTGCAGAACCAGACCAGGACTCTGCAGAACCAGGCCAAGACTCTGCAGGACCAGTCCAGGACTCTGTAGCACCAGGCCAGGACCCAGTCTCCCAGTCCTGACTTTGTTAATCCTGCAGGAATCGGCAGGTTTCTTTGTGCTCTCTGCAAACTTTGACTCTTAACCAAAACCAGGATCTGATGGTGACAGTCATCACATTCACACTTCACCTGGGGGTCAAAGGTCAGATCCCCAGGAGCAGGTAGGGGTTCAGTGGTTTGCTCAAGGATACTTAAACAGGGATGGACACACCCTTCAGTTCTGGACTAGACTGTGTCTGGTGCCTGGACTGAAAGTTTCAAACTTTAAACACCCACGCTAGACTCTGGTCTCTAGACTCTGGTCTCCAGACTCTGAATTTTGGACACTCTGGATTCTGTACCCTATACTCTGGACTGCAGACTTGGATTTCTGGACTCTTGACTCTGGATTCTGAAGGTTAGACTCTCTGGACTCTGGACTCCCATTCAGCTCCTTAGCAACACCCTAGCAACTACCCAGAACAGCCTAGCAACCAGTCCTGACCCCTTTCATCTCTGGCCTGTTTCTGGACTCTCAACCTTTAATGATCTAAGGTCATGTGATATTTCCACCAGTCACAGCAGAGCTTTATGCATTAACGGTAATCCTCTGTTTAAAGGTGGCGACTGTGATGAACGAAGAAATAAAAGTGGGAATAAATCTCTTCTTCTTCTCCTTTCTTGTGTTTTCTTCTTCATGTGTCAGCAGGTGGGATCAGGAAGCAATTCCTGTTCCTGTCAGAGGGAGTCTCAGGTAAACTAGACAGATCTCTGCTCCTGTAGAGGAATAAACATCATTATCAGCACCATGTTCATAAGTTATCATCTTGAATGTTCCCAGTGTAGTCCAGATATCACCGGCCTCTGCCCTCTCAGCTAACTGACCGATGTGGATCTCTGCATTAGTAAAAACTCCAGACGCAGAGAAGTCAGCGTCATGTGGCACGTTAGAAAACTGTCATGGATGGAAAGCAGCTTTCTGCAGTGAGGAGATGTGACCAGCAGGAGGCAGCAGAGGGCAGCACCTCACACTGATGTATGGTGTGTGTGTGTGTGGGGGGGGGGGGGGCAGCATTTAATCTATCCTGACTTCTTCAAAGGACAGTTTAATGGTTTGGGGCTGGGGACGACAGTATGATGGTTGATGGTTTGACATTCACACTACAGAACCAGGATGAGAGTGTTTGTTATCACGTTTGTATTCTGTCTCTGTTTAGCTACAGTAACCCGGTCCAAAGTGAACTAACTTTATCCTGGTTTGGCTCAGAGGGGACCCACTGACAGAGGTTCTCACAATGCTAAATTTACCTGAGGACCTGGAACATCAGGCCTCATGTAGGATCTGGATTCGTTGTGGTGTTGAGTTTCACTTCAAACAGAAGCCCTGCAGACCTGGTCGGTAATCCTTCATGACAGCAGAGTCTGGACCTGCGTCAGCACTTCATCACCTCCAGTCCGCGGGTCGATGAAGAACCAACAAGAACAGGTAAAAGTGTTACACCTGTTTCTGAGTGACACAGTTGATAAGAGTGGCTGTTGTCATGTTGTGTTGATCTCTGCTGCAGAGGAAACCAATCACAAACCACCATATGCCTTCACATATGTTTACCAGCACAGTGCTCCCACTGCACCCAGTGCTCCCACTGCTCCCTCTGCACCCAGTGCTCCCTCTGCACCCACTGCTCCCACTGCTCCCTCTGCACCCAGTGCACCCAGTGCTCCCACTGCTCCCTCTGCACCCACTGCTCCCACTGCTCCCACTGCACCCAGTGCTCCAACTGCTCCCACTGCCACCACTGCTCCCTCTGCACCCTGTGTTCCCTCTGCTCCAACTGCACCCAGTGCTCCCACTGCTCCCACTGCACCCAGTGCTCCCACTGCTCCCAGTGCTCCCTCTGCTCCCAGTGCTCCCACTGCTCCCTCTGCACCCAGTGCTTCCACTGCTCCCTCTGCACCCAGTGCTCCCACTGCTCCCTCTGCACCCAGTGCTCCCACTGCTCCCTCTGCACTCAGTGCTCCCTCTGCACTCAGTGCTCCCTCTGCACCCTGTGTTCCCTCTGCTCCAACTGCACCCAGTGCTCCAACTGCACCCATTGCTGCTTGGCCTCAGTCAGGTGTTACAGGAAGGACACACTGTTACTTTTAAAAACAAAGAAATGACAACTGGGCAAACTCCATCTGCTGATGAAGATCATGTGACATGACTGAAAGACAGCCCCTAAGTGGTTGTTCATGACCTCTGCAGCCTGCAGGGGGCGCTGGAAGTCTGCTTTATTTCGAGAAACACAAGTTTTTAATGTTGGAGAAGTTTGAGGAGCTCAGTCTGAACTCTGCTGACCAATCAGCTCTGCTTCACTCCTCCTCCTCCTCTTCCTCCCTGGAGAGAGAAGGAGGAGGAGGAGGAGGCTTGAAAAGAGGAAACCAACCAGAAAAGATGAGTGACAGAAAGACAGAGAGTCGTCCCTAAGGAGACAAACAAACCTAAAAATAGACAGAAACAGAGACAGAGAGCGGTCCATCCCTCTGACCACCTGAAAAACACAACTCAGGAAATAAAACTATCAATAACCAAATCTGCAAAACGTTATTGGTCCATTCGCTGACTATTTTCTTTTTTAAACTTTGTTCACTGGGTTTTGCAAGATCATACAATCGTGTCATCAGAGCATTTATATAAAGTAAAAAGGTTTGTTGCTGATTATTTTCTCCTGAGGACCAAAACCCCAAAAACACCTGAGACACAACAGAGACTTTAATGATCAACAGCAGCAGATTATCTTTCTGTCTAATCAATGAATTCAAGGCAACATTTGGTTTTTACTGTACAGGTGTTTTACTGTACAGGTGTTACTGTGCAGGTGCTTTACTGTGCAGGTGTTACTGTTCAGGTGGAAATAAAAGCAGAAGTACCACTAGAATCAGTTAAAGCACTATGAGCTGCTACTACTAGTACTGCTATTACTAGTAGTAGCACTAGTAGTAGAAGTAGTATTGTAGTATTGGTAGTTGTAGCAGCAGTAGCAGTACTATTTGTAGTACTGCAGTTTTAGTTCCTGAATAATCTCTCCAAGCTGGCTGTGTTTGCAGTCTTACTCTCCAGCACAGACAGAGAGGATGCAGTTACTATGGCGACTGTGTGTGTGTGTGTGTGTGGGTGTGTGTGTGTCCTGGCCTGTGATTGGCTGCCAGGGGAGAGTGGGCGGGCAGGTGGAGCATGTGAAAGCGTCACTCTCTCTGTCTCTCCCACAGATCAGGACAGAGAGACGCAGCTCTCCTCACTGCTCTCTCCATCATCCCTCCATCTTTTTCTTCTTCCTCCTCCTCCTCTTCCTCCATCCTGAACTGAAACTCTCTCCATCTCTCTGCTTCTGCTCTTTCTGTCTTCTCTCCTCCATCCTTCAGACAGACAGACAGGTCTAACTCTTGGCGTTCATCATCACCATCATCATCATCATCATCCTCAGAGGAAGACGGACAGGGAGCCCCCTGACCCTCGCCCCGCCGGGTCACCATGGCAACGGTCATCTGCACTCGTTTCACCGAAGAGTATCAGCTGTACGAGGAGCTGGGCAAGTGAGTATCATTGTCATCACCATCATCATCACCATCATCAATATTATTGATGGTATGAGTTTTAATGAGTGGATGTTGGTTTTCTTTTATATTTGGATTTGTTATAATCATTAGTTTTTATTAAAAATTGCAACTGATATGACATCACATTAATATTTTATATATATTTTATATTTCTATATTTTGGGTAGATATACTTACATAGATATATATTATTTTATATTATATAAATAATATTATATATAATATATTTTTTACTATATTGTTTTGATTTATTGTTATTATTATTGAAAATTACAATTTATTTTATTTTATGTATTATTTTTTATACCTTTTTACTCATATTTTAATTTTATTTTTTTTATATATTGTGATTATTTCATCTGTTCGAATAATGATCATAATATTTTAAACATTATTATTATTATTATTATTATTATTAGTGGTGTGAAAGTCAGAATTATTATTGTAATTTCATTATTACAATTTAATAATATTTTCTGTATTATTTCAGTCAGATATTATTGTTTAACTATTAATGTTTTTATAGATATTTAAATTTCTAATATGTTTTTATATAAAATGTCTTTTTAAATACATTTTATTTCTGTAGAAAGTATAAAGTTAATATGAGGTTATTACAGATATATGAAGTTCTTACTCTTAATGATTAGTAATACAACAAGACTAATAAGTCATATTGATCTATTAAGACTTAAATCAGTTGGGTTTACATGAGCTAGATCATTATTGATTTTGTTGCTGATCAGTCTCTGATCAATGACAGATAGATGGATGAGTGTATCACCTTTCTGACCCCATCCCACTCACTGCCCACACACACACACACACACACACACACACAATGCCAGGTCTCTTACATAATGTGATGGTGGGCGGCAGAATACAGCTTTCACAAGAAACACAGACAGAAAGCTTTCTGTAAAATCACTTTCACTTCCAGGATGAACATGATCAGAGGAAGTGATTATTTATACTTTATTGATCACTCTACAGTATTTAACAACAGTAACCTCGTCCATGAAGTAGTCGTTGTAGTGAGAGACGGATTAAACCTGAGACAGATCCTGCCTGTTAGTCCAAACACTCTGAATCCTACATTTCCCATAATGCACCTGCATACTGTCTTTCATTAGAGCCTCCCTGCAGGTAAACAGCCCCCTCTTTCACACTCCACACCTGCAGTTTGTAACGCAAAGACTGTATGTTACACACCTGTAGTCTGATGACATCACTGTGACATCACCAGGCAAGTACCAGTAGTAGTAATATCAGTTTTAGCAGCAGTAGTTGAAGGAACAGTAGCAGTAGTATTAGCAATAATATTAGTAGTAGCAGTAGTATCAGCAGTAGTATCAGCAGTAATATTAGCAGTAGCAGTAGTATCAGCAGTAGTATTAGCAGTAGCAGTAGTATCAGCAGTAGCAGTAGTATTAGCAGTAGCAGTAGTATCAGCAGTAGTATTAGCAGTAGCAGTAGTATCAGCAGTAGTATTAGCAGTAGCAATAGTATTAGCAGTAGCAGTAGTATCAGCAGTAGTATTAGCAGTAATATTAGCAGTAGCAGTAGTATTAGCAGTAGCAGTAGTATCAGCAGTAATATTAGCAGTAGCAATAGTTTTAGCAGTAGCAGTAGTATTAGCAGTAGCAGTAGTATCAGCAGTAATATTAGCAGTAGCAGTAGTATCAGCAGTAGTATTAGCAGTAGCAGTAGTATCAGCAGTAGTATTAGCAGTAATATTAGCAGTAGCAGTAGTATTAGCAGTAGCAGTAGTATTAGCAGTAGCAGTAGTTTCAGCAGTAGTATTAGCAGTAGCAGTAGTATTAGCAGTAGCAGTAGTATTAGCAGTAGCAGTAGTATCAGCAGTAGTATTAGCAGTAGCAGTAGTATCAGCAGTAGTATTAGCAATAATATTAGCAGTAGCAGTAGTATCAGCAGTAGTATTAGCAGTAGCAGTAGTATCAGCAGTAGTATTAGCAGTAATATTAGCAGTAGCAGTAGTATCAGCAGTAGTATTAGCAGTAGCAGTAGTATTAGCAGTAGCAGTAGTATCAGCAGTAGTATTAGCAATAATATTAGCAGTAGCAGTAGTATCAGCAGTAGTATTAGCAGTAGCAGTAGTATCAGCAGTAGTATTAGCAGTAATATTAGCAGTAGCAGTAGTATCAGCAGTAGTATTAGCAGTAATATTAGCAGTAGCAGTAGTATTAGCAATAGTTTTAGCAGTAGCAGTAGTATTAGCAGTAGCAGTAGTATCAGCAGTAGTATTAGCAGTAGCAGTAGTATCAGCAGTAGTATTAGCAATAATATTAGCAGTAGCAGTAGTATCAGCAGTAGTATTAGCAGTAGCAATAGTTTTAGCAGTAGCAGTAGTATTAGCAGTAGCAGTAGTATCAGCAGTAATATTAGCAGTAGCAGAAGAATCAGCAGTAGTATTAGCAGTAGCAGTAGTATCAGCAGTAGTATTAGCAGTAGTATTAGCAGTAGCAGTAGTATTGGCAGTAGCAGTAGTATCAGCAGTAGTATTAGCAGTAGCAGTAGTATTAGCAGTAGTATTAGCAGTAGCAGTAGTATCAGCAGTAGTATCAGCAGTAGTATTAGCAGTAGTATTAGCAGTAGCAGTAGTATTAGCAGTAGCAGTAGTATCAGCAGTAATAACACAGTGATGTCAGTTAGACTCATGTTACTTGTTTTCGTCTGTGATGTCACTTGTGATGTCACTGAGCATCCTGACACACGTTAGCTAATGCTAACTGAGGTAGCAACAAGTAAACAAAGCTAGCTAGTAGCATATTTAATTTTTAAATGACACTCAGCTAATTCAAGCTGGATAATGTTGGCTAACGTTTTTCTCTTTATTACTGCACACCAACGTATTAACTCTATTATAAAGAGAACCTTTTTTGTTATAGCAACATATTTTATCTTGCTATATCACAAACATGATAAGTTAGTAACAACATAGTAACTGTTTTTACAAAATATGATGATCTTGTGAAATAACGGGAAAGTTTTGTGATACAACAAAGGTTTTTTGTAAAAACGGAATAATTTGTTATGTAATAATAACATGAAAAATATTGTTATACCGGAAAGATATCCTCTTATTATAATTATAAATAACAGTGTTGTTGTTTTCTTATTGTAAATACAGCTGATTGGTTCCTCCTGTTGTGTTTCCAGGGGAGCATTTTCAGTGGTGCGACGCTGTGTGAAGGTGCTGTCGGGCCAGGAGTACGCCGCCAAGATCATCAACACCAAGAAACTGTCTGCCAGAGGTGAGCACCTGGTCACAGTTAATGACTAACTATATCATGTTCAATATAATGATCATAGATGAATTCTTCTGATGACTCCAAAGTATTGTTGTCAGTTCAGTCTGGGTTACCATTGATCATTTTGAGACCCAATTTTGATTTAGTTTTAGTTTTTTGACGAAAATGTTTATGAATTTTGATAAAATTTTAGTCATTTGATTTTGATTTTTATTCGACAAAAAATAAAAACATTTTTTGTCCTGCATTTAGAATTTTTATGTTATAACGTTTCTGAGGTTACAGCTGTCGGGATCTTTGTTGTGTACAGTTACCATGGCTACAGCTGTCGGGATCTTTGTTGTGTACAGTTACCATGGCTGCAGCTGTCGGGATCTTTGTTGTGTACAGTTACCATGGCTACAGCTGTCGGGATCTTTGTTGTGTACAGTTACCATGGCTGCAGCTGTCGGGATCTTTGTTGTGTACAGTTACCATGGCTGCAGCTGTCGGGATCTTTGTTGTGTACAGTTACCATGGCTACAGCTGTCGGGATCTTTGTTGTGTACAGTTACCATGGCTGCAGCTGTCGGGATCTTTGTTGTGTACAGTTACCATGGCTGCAGCTGTCGGGATCTTTGTTGTGTACAGTTACCATGGCTACAGCTGTCGGGATCTTTGTTGTGTACAGTTACCATGGCTGCAGATGTCGGGATCTTTGTTGTGTACAGTTACCATGGCTACAGCTGTCGGGATCTTTGTTGTGTACAGTTACCATGGCTGCAGCTGTCGGGATCTTTGTTGTGTACAGTTACCATGGCTGCAGCTGTCGGGATCTTTGTTGTGTACAGTTACCATGGCTACAGCTGTCGGGATCTTTGTTGTGTACAGTTACCATGGCTGCAGCTGTCGGGATCTTTGTTGTGTACAGTTACCATGGCTGCAGCTGTCGGGATCTTTGTTGTGTACAGTTACCATGGCTGCAGCTGTCGAGATCTTTGTTGTGTACAGTTACCATGGCTACAGCTGTCGGGATCTTTGTTGTGTACAGTTACCATGGCTGCAGCTGTCGGGATCTTTGATGTGTACAGTTACCATGGCTGCAGCTGTCGGGATCTTTGTTGTGTACAGTTACCATGGCTGCAGCTGTCGGGATCTTTGTTGTGTACAGTTACCATGGCTGTCTCCAACTGTCTACAACCCTCCTCACTAAATCCAGTTCTCATTATAAACTCTGATCATCTGTCTCGCTGTCCTTCCTGCTCACCTAGCATTAGCATTAGCGTTAGCATGGGTTCAGAAGTCTGGCTCAGACTATACAAAGCAGACCTCCAGTTTGTGCCTCTCGCACAGACCTGCTGGTAGCCTTAGCATTAGCATTAGCAAGCCTGAGAAACGGCGGCAGAATGATGTTGTAGCTGAAGGAGTGTCAGTAAACGTCCCTGCTGGGACGGAGGCTTCCAGCAGAGTTTGAGGGTGTAGTTACTCTTATCAAAGTTGATAAAGTTACGTTGGTTTTCTGTAAACGCTTCAGCTGCTTCCTGTCGAGCTAAACGTGTTTCTCAAAGAACGTCAGAGACAGAACGTTTCTTACTAACCAGATGAACCCTGTAGTTCCTTCAGTTCTTCACCTGTCTGTCTCTCTGTCTCTCTCATGTG
>SEMN01001705.1:0-31953 GCA_005408345.1 Macquaria australasica
AGAAGCTTATAGTAGGGCTGACTCAGGTGACCCCTGAGCCACCCCTTAGTTATGCTGCTATAGGCCTAGACTGCCCGGGGACTTCCTATGATGCACTGAGCTCCTTTCTCCTCCTCTTCCTCTCCATCTGTACGCCCTCATATCCCATCAATGCTTGTTATTAATTCAACTTCTTCCCATAGTTGTGTGCTTTCTCTCCTCTCTCTCTCTCTCTCTCTCTCCCCTTCTGTTGCTTTCTGCAGGTGTTTCTGCCTCCGGAGCTGTAGAGTCTGGGTCTGTGGTTGCTGCCGCCTGCTGCCCCCGTGCTCCTGCTCTGCACCCGCTGATGCTGTTGCTGTTGTTGCTGTTGTTATTAGTATTGCTATTATAATATTGCTCTTAGTGTTGTTTCTGTTGGTGTTAACATCAATGCCATTACCACAGCTATTGCTTTACATCCCTATGTGGAACTGTATTGTGCTGCTGTATGTTCTCTTTCCTCCTGCTCTCTCTCTCCCGCTCCCCCCTTTCCCCTTCAACCCAACCGGTCGAGGCAGATGACCGCCCACCTAGAGCCTGGTTCTGCTTGAGGTTTCTACCTGTTAAAAGGGAGTTTTCCTTGCCACTGTCGCATAGTGCTTGCTCATGGTGGGAACTGTTGGGTCTCTGTAAATATAAAGAGTCGGTCTAGACCTGCTCTATTCGAAAAAGTGCCCTGAGATAACTTTGTTATGATATGGCGCTATATAAATATAAACTGAAGACTCTCCAGCTGATTCAGAATGCTGCGGCACGTTTACTGACAAGAACCAGAAAAAGAGATCATATTTCTCCAATATTAGCTTCTCTACACTAGCTCCCTGTAAAATCTAGAATAGAATTTAAAATCCTTCTCCTCACCTTCAAACCCCTTAATGGTCAGGCACCATCATATCTTAAAGAGCTCATAGTACCCTATTACCCCACTAGAGCACTGTGCTCCCAGAATGCAGGGTTCCTTGTGGTTCCTAGAGTCTCTAAAAGTAGAATGGGAGCCAGAGCCTTCAGCTATCAAGCTCCTCTCCTGTGGAACCAGATCCCAGTTTGTGTACGGGAGGCGGACAGCCTCCTCACATTTAAGAGTAGGCTTAAGACTTTCCTCTTTGATAAAGCTTATAGTAGGGCTGACACAGGTGACCCCTGAGCCCCCCCTTAGTTATGCTGCTATAGGCCTAGACTGCCGGGGGACTTCCTATGATGCACTGAGCTCCTCTCTCCTCCTCTTCCTCTCCATCTGTACGCCCTCATATCCCATCAATGCTTGTTATTAATTCAACTTCTTCCCGTAGTTGTGTGCTTTCTCTCCTCTCTCTCTCTTTTCCCCCCCTTCTGTTGCTTTCTGCAGGTATTTCTGCCTCCGGAGCTGTTGGGTCTGGGTCTGTGGTTGCGGCCGCCTGCTGCCCCCGTGCTCCTGCTCTGCACCCGCTGCTGCTATTGCTGTTGTTGCTCTTGTTATTAGTATTGCTATTATAATGTTGCTCTTAGTGTTGTTTCTGTTGGTGGTAACATCAATGCCATTACCATATCTCTTGCCTTACATCCCTATGTGGAACTGTATTGTGCTGCTGTATGTTCTCTTTCCTCCTGCTCTCTCTCTCCCGCTCCCCCCCTCCCCCTTCAACCCAACCGGTCGAGGCAGATGACCGCCCACCTTGAGCCTGGTTCTGCTCGAGGTTTCTACCTGTTAAAGGGGAGTTTTTCCTTGCCACTGTCGCATAGTGCTTGCTCATGGTGGGAACTGTTGGGTCTCTGTAAATATAAAGAGTCGGTCTAGACTTGCTCTATTCGAAAAAGTGCCCTGAGATAATTTTGTTATGATACATAAATAAATATATATAAATGCTATATAAATAAAACTGAATTGAACTGAATTGAAGAATAAAATTGTAACAACCCCACATATCCAATCACCAGGAGACTGACAACTGATGAAGTAATGTGTTACTCTGCTGTCAATGGCCTTGCAACTAAGACACATTTCATTGCTGATACAATTTTGACATATTATACAATTGCATGCATGTTTTTACTGTCTGCTTTAGCAGTCACTGTAATTAATATATCTACACTGAGACCAAGCATAGCCAGTTTGGGTGAAGAATTCTGTCAATTTGTCTCTATTTCTGAAACATATCTGTAGCATTCCTCTGTTGGTTAAAAACTGCATTCAGCCTTAAGCGTATTGTTTATGCTGGGAATTAAGGACTGTTCAAATGTTCCTGACACAACAGATACTCAATGACACAGTAACATCTTTTTCTTCTACTGTCCTCTACTGGGGAACTGAGAGTTACTAAAATATAGTAGGAAGAGACACTAGAGACACAGTATATCACTGGCAACCCAGGAACAGAATCAGACAAAACAGATAAATACTGGCTATAACCAGGCTGTTTACTCATTTTAAGGAGTAAAGTTGTAGAAAAGCCATAAAAGTTCATCCTCTGACTGTAGTCACCTTTAGCCTCCTTGCTGTATATTGTGTTACATTATGCTATGCTGCCTTGGATAATCTTATGTTCAATTATTAAAGCATTATGTTAGGTTAACTATGTTTGTTTAAAAAGCTGGAGAGAGTGACCTTACCTTTGCTGGAGTTATTTCCTACATGCTCAGTAGATTTGTCCTGTAGGGCTGGAGGTTGTTTCTGCCCATTCGATCCTTGCCCTAATCCATCTGAGAAAGTCTGGGTCTGGTTCTGGGGTGGTATGGGTCTCTGGACCAGGTTCCCCTCACTGCCAGCCCTCATCAGCCTCTCTCCGATCCGTAGCATGCATGAGCGATTACCCTGCAGCTCCTTTCTCAAGCTGGGGCTTTTAGACCCTGCTGATCCGGGTCGACCCAGATGGGTGGAGGACTTGGACATCTTCCCTGCTGGGCTAAGCAGAGCACTAGTTAGATACTCCAGGGTTAGTCTGGGTCCCTTGTTCGCTAGTCCCTCTTTTCTTATTCTTTTAGCTCTGCTTGCTTCTTCTTCTTCTTTTCGTGTCTGCTGCTCTCGTTTCCGTCCCTCTTGTTTCTTGTCTGCTTCTTTTCTGTCTCTTATTTCTTTCTCTCATGTATAGAGGAGGAGGATTTTGTGTGTCTGTCAGGTTTTGTTATCCAACTTTCTTCTTCCTTTTGGTTTTTGGAACAGAAGAGTTTTTGTCCTTGCAGTTGTCTTCTTCTTCTGTCTCCTTCCTCTCTCTCTGTTTCTGGACGTTGTGTTTGTGATGATGTCTTCGTTTTGTCAGGTTGTCTCTTCAGCTTTGCATTAGTCTTTTTTCTACCCTATTAACCCCCTGTGCTCTTCTATTATTTCTGCCTCACATTGCACAATGCTGTTCTCCAGTCTTGTATCATTCTTTCCCTTTTGTTCTCCTTCTTCATCCCTTTCCAGACCCTGGCATCTTTGTACCACTGGACTGTCCCTGTATTTACGGCAGTGATCAGTGTGCAAAGAAGTAGCTGTTCACAGAGAGTAAAGCCAGTTCACTGTGTTATTCCTTCTGTTTCTCCCGCTGTCTCTCTGTCAGCAGTGTGCTCCCTTTGTGAGGCTGAACTCCTCTGGGAGAGGTCTCTGTCTCCCACCACACTCTCCTCTCCCACCACACTCTCCTCTCTCCCTTCTCTTTCTCTCCCTCTCTTTTTCCCACTTTGAAATCTATCTTTTCCTTTTTTAATTCCCACCTCTGCTCTGTTCTCTCTTCCTTCCACCTCTTTTGATTCAGCTGTTAACAAGTTGGCTCTGCTGTTGTCAGTTTACACCATGTTAATCCGTGTTTATGTCTCAATTTTCACATTAGCCTAAACTAGAAACTGTCATCTTCTTTGCTTTCATGCCTCTTCTACCAGAATTACCATCCAATACTTAATCTTCCAGTTTCCAGAAAGTGGTCTTGGCGTTATTCCTTCTGACTGTTGCAGAACTCGTGAGACCCAAGTTTATAAAAGTTGCAGTTCACTACTGTGTATTCACATCTATATACTGTGTATATATATATATATATATATATATATATATATATATATATATGAGGAATCGTTACAGGCATTTTGGCTCAGTGGTGGCTCAGGCACAGTGGTGCTTTGAGCTAAATTCTCAACATCAGCATGCTAACATACTCACAATGACAATGCTAACATGCTGATGTTTAGCTGCTATGTTTACCATGTTCACCATTTTAGATTCGAGTGTTAGCATGCTAACATTAGCTAATTAGCACTAAAACACAAAGTAAAGCTGAGGCTGATGAGAATGTCATGAAGTATTAGACAAATTAAAGCTTTGACCTGATGATGGCTCGAGATCAAAAGTCAGAGAATTACCGAAGTTATTACAATTTATCCTAAGGGGAACATTAATGTCTGAACCGATACAATAGCCGTAGTACGTCATTTGCATTTGCATGCCACAGCCCCCTCTTTCTTCCTACTGTGGCAGGGGCGTCATCTGAGACCACCTGTTTCAGATCTATCTTCCTCTTTTTTTTAACACGTAACATCTCGGCCACACCATTCAAGCACTCCTTCACTGTCCTATCACTAAATGTTTTTTTATGTTGCCCCAAAATCCATGAACATTCGTCTGCACGTTACTGGGCTGTAAATGAATGTGTGATGAGCTGGGTAGATCTGTCATACTGGGCTCTCAGTTTGGTCATTTTGCATGCCCTCACTTCTGTGGATACGTTTGTTCAAAAGATCTGTGCTTTGTTGCATAGTGGCTGCTTTTGATTAATGCCATGCTTTTGGAACATATGAGACACATTGGTTTAGAACTGGCTGCCGGAAGAATGAATATATAGGCCTATTGGTTCATCCATTCATCTTTAAAAGCTCGGTTTTCTGCATCTACTTCTGCATCTATTTTGGAGCATGCCATGTTGTCATCTCTCTCACATCTCTCTTACACTGTTGTTCTCTCTAGTGAACTGTCTACGCATGGTAAACAATCGATTTGATTGTCTCATTTGAGTAAAGCTATTGCTGTGTTAACTGGATTAGCTGCGTCTGTGGTTTATAGCCACACCCGTTGGAAAAAAACAACATTCTGTGAAGATTATTATTTATTTTTATTAATTTATCAGAAATTGGTCACGGGTCTGGATAGAACTTGGTCTGGGTCCAGACCGCGGTCGCCGGTCTAACATTTGTTATTGCCAGCCATATAATATAGTCACTGAAAATAGACAAATAAATCTATGTCTGATATGAAACAAATACAATCTCAAATCTAACAATAATAACCAAGTGATAGTTGTACTACAGTTTATGAATGAGTATATTAAGTATTGGACTTTGCTACATTTCAAGTCGCGATTGTTACAGACTAACAACAAAAGTCACATAAAAAAGTGAGATAAACCACATGAGAACAGAACAGAAGAAGAAGAAGAAAGGAGTTGGTGTGTCTGTGGCCACAGGAAGGCAGAACTCCATGTCCACAGAGGTGACACTCAGCACTCAGCTGACACTCTGGAAAAGATATATGTTCTAAATGTAAACATTCACTGGCAGAGTGTCAGGGGGTGTTGGGGATGCAGTCACATCTGGGTCGGGGCTAGCAGTTTGTGAATAGTACAAAAAATGCAAAACAGTGCAATAAGGATGGTGTCATTATGGGGGTTATGGTTAAGATTAGCATTACCTAAAAAAGGTTGCATCTACCTTAAATGATCACTGACCTAATCACCACCTGGTGAGCACACTAAGTGATCCAAATCAAACACACACACTCATATTGAATGACCATGAACAGATGTATGCTGTGTCTGGCTAAAATACTAATGGTGGATCCTAAGGTTGTGACTTCTATATTCAGGGTTAAGGTTAACTTTTAAACATCAGACTATCCACTGATCAAACGTTTTACCAGTTTTCATCGAACCAGAAAGTTTTAATAAGTTATTAGTCGGAGAAGCAGCAGCTCTCTACAGGATTTGCTGACATGGGAAACGAGCTGGAGCGCTTGTTAAACTGAGATGGTGGGGATTTCAGACTGTGCTCCAGGTAATACATCTGGCGAATGTCCACTCTCTGGCCAACAAGATGGAACTGCTGTACCTCAACAGCACAAATACGGACTTTTACAGATCTGCTGCCCCGTTCTTCACTGAAACCTGGCTTAGTGAGCATATCCCAGATAACACACTCCGGGATGTGCCTGGAGTGTGTTATCCGGGCTTCCAATTCCTCTGAGCGGGCTGCGTAACGGAGCTATCAGGGAAAACAAGGGGAGGCGGAATCTTCTTTTACATAAACAATGGTTGGTGTACAGTTTTAAGGAAATCATGCAGTCCTCACACTTTTTTCATAAACTGTAAACTGTTTTATTCACTGCGGGAGTTTTCCTCGTTTATTCTGGACAGTGTTTACATCCCACGTCAAGCCTGTGTTAGTGGGGCATTACAACATCTGGCTGACCAGATAACTAACAGGGAGCAAAACCATCCAGACTCCCTGCTTACTGTTCTTAGGATTTTAACAGAGCAAAACTCAGCCATGAACTTCAAAAATACAGACAGCATATTAAGTGTCCAACCAGGGAAACAAACATTCTGGACCATTGTTATACTTTTAATTATGGACGCCTATCACTCAGTCCCCTGTGCAGCTTTGGGACTCTGATCACTGTCTGGTTCATCTTATCCCAACCTACAGGCAGAAACTAAATTCTGCCAGGCTTTTGGTCAAGAGTGTGAGGAGATGGACCAACAAGCCTGCTTTGACTTCTCTGATTGGAGTGTTTTTGAAGCTGCAGCCACAGACCTGATGAACTCTCATCAATTTTTGTGAGGACATGTGTGCTGACTAAAACCTTCTGCACATACAACTATTGTTGTAACAACCCTGGTTTACAGTAAAACTTACTTGCTTCATCAGGCCAGGGAGGAGGCATGAAAGTGGGGACAGAATCCTGTACAACTGTGTGAAGTCCTTCAAAAGACTGGTGTTGGCCAACCTGAAGGACATTACAGGCCCCCTGCTCGACCCCCTGCAGTTTGCCTACCGGGCAAACAGGTCAGTGAATGATGCAGTCAACATGGGACTGCACTACATCCTGCAACACCTCGATTCTCCAGGGACATATGCAAGGATCCTTTTTATGGACTTCAGCTCGGCGTTCAACACCATCATCCCAGTCATCCTTCACACCAAACTAACCCAGCTCACTGTGCCAGTGGATCAGAAACTTCCTGACAGACAGGAGGCAGAAGATGAGGCTGGGGAACATCACATCAAGCACCTGGACAATCAGCACTGGTGCCCCCCAGGGGTAGTTCCTCTCCCACTGCTCTTCTCCCTCTACACAAACGACTGCACCTCAGGAGACCTGGAGCTTAACACACTCAAAACTGTGGAGATGACAGTGGATTTCAGGAGGAGCCCCACAACACTGCCCCCCATCACCATACTGAACAACACAGTCTGCTGTGGAAACCTTCAGGTTTCTGAGATCCACAATCTCCCAAAATCTAAAGTGGGCATCCAACACCAACTCCATCATCAAGAAGGCTCAGCAGAGGATCTACCCCCTGAGCCAGCTCAGGAAGTTCAACCTGCCTAAGGAGCTGCTGATCCAATTTTACACTGCTATTATTCAGTCTGTTCTCTGAACATCCATCACTGTCTGGTTTGGATTGGCCACCACCCCCATCAGGACAGGAACAGACTATGACGGACAGTTAGGACTGCAGAAAGAATCATCAGTGCTGACCAGCCCTCCATTCAGGACTTATACATCCAGAGTTAGGAAATGGGCAGGAAACATAACTGCAGATCCGTCACACCCTGGACATAACCTGTTCCAACTTCTCCCCTCTGCTAGGTGCTACAGGGCACTGTACGCCTAAACGACCATACACAAGAACAGTTTCTACCCACAGGCCATCACTCTGATGAACAGTTAACACCAGTCACATAGTGTCAGGAGCAATCCCTGTGCAATAACCCTGTGACACAAACATCCACTCTACCTGTAAATTATATATTCTCATTGTGTAAATACACAGTTTTTAACATGTATATGTCATAAAGCACCCTGTTACATTAATCATATTTATTTCAGAGCTTGAATGGGCTAAAACCCAGAGATTTGGTTGGATCTCAAATGGCAAACAACAGGAAAGGGACAACCTCATGCCACTTCTTGGGATGAGCTTGCACAAACACAGCCCTGCAACTGCGGATGGTAAGGAGACAAATACTTAGGAGCTATCTGTAACTTAGCCATTACCTGCTGATAAAGGTTTGATGTAAAATTTGACTCCCTGTCAATTTTTACATCAAATCTTTATCCTGCACAGGAAAATAACATAACCAGCTGTGCAACATTCCATGTAGCATTGATGCTACATAGCGGACTAGCCTCTGGATATCTTTTGGCCACATCCAGTATGGTTAACAGATACTCATTTCCACATTTGGACTTTGGCAATGGCCCCAAACACTGCTCAACAGGCAACAGATGCAAATGTGCATAAGGGGGAGATCTTCCCTGTTTTCTAAGTATTTGACAAACATGGCAAGTATGACAGAACTTTTTCATGTCTTCTCTAATACTTGGCCAATAGAAGTGTCTACTTATTTTGTCCAGGGTTTTCCTCACACCCAAGTGACCACTTAACAGGGACTTGTGAGCCAGGCGTAAATACCTCTAGCACTAACGAAGTACAACCTGCTCAAATGTGGCCCCATCCTCATTGGCTGTATGAGCAGAGGCTCCCAGGCCAAACGTAGATGGAAAAAATCACCTCCTCCATATGAAGTAGCTACTGTCTAAACTGAACCAGATTATTAAAGATGCGTAAGCTGCCTACATTTCTGGTTTGATCAAAAGTAATAAACACAATCCAATGTTTCAGTTTGGTACTTTAAACCAACTTGTAAATCCCTCTCTTCCTGCCATTCCCACCTCATCTTCTAAATTCGTATTGTTTTTTGTTGGCAAGATCGACGGTCTGAGGTCAGATTTTCCTGTTTGCCTGTTTTACCCTCCTCCCCTTTCAGCCATCCTATTTTACTGTCTGGATTTACTCCTATCTCTATACAGATACTTTTAAACACTGTAGCTCATATGCGTCATGCAGCATAGTGTCATATCACTGTTAAGTCAATGATACACAGATCTATTTCTCTGCAAAACTCAATAACCTGAATCATCTGTCCTCCCTCCATGATTGCTCAGCCGCCACCAAGGATTGGATGTCTCTTAATTTCCTCCACCTAAATCCCAATAAAACAGAAATTCTTTTAATTGGACCTGATAACTGCAGCTGATTATTGGTCCATTTCATTTGATATATCAAACCTAACGTTTAGAATCTTGGTATCATCTTTGACCAGTATATGACTTTTGATCATCATGTTACTAAGCTCGTCCAGTTGTGTTTTCTTCAGCTAAGAAATATCTCAAAAATCAGATCTATCTTATGTTCTACAGATCTTGAACTACTAATTCACTTTTCATTTTCTCCCATCTATATTATTGTAATTCCCTCTACACATGCCTCAGTCAAGCTGCTTCAAATCGTTTACAGTTGGTTCAAAATGCAGCTGCCAGGCTATTAACTAGATCTAGCCATTGGTCCCACATTACCCCTGTTCTTGCATCCCCACATTGGCTTCCTGAAAACTACAAGATCCTGTTGATTACATATAAGGGACTACATAACCTTGCCCAGTTACATTTCGTCATTCCACTTCTCAACCACTCCGATCCTTTATTATTTCGATTTTTCGTGTGTGTGAAGCACTTTGTAACTGTGCGTTTTAAAAAGTCCTATATAAATAATGCTTTACTTACTTACTTAAACCAACAGCTGCACCTCCTGTCATCAGTCTGTCAAGCTCCTGAAGTTCGCGGATGACACCACCCTCATTGGGCTCATCTCTGGTGAGGATGAGTCTGCCTACAGCTGGGAGATTGACTATCTGGTGACCTGGTGCAGTTGGAACCATTTGGAGCTCAACGCTCTTAAGACAGTGGAGATGGTTGTGGATTTCAGGAAGAACCCAGCCCTACTCGCCCTGTGTGACTTCCCAGTTGATACTGTAGAGTCACCCAGGACCTCAAGTGAGAGCTGAACATTAGCTCCATCACCAAGACAGCACAGCAGAGGATGTGCTTCCTGCGACAGCTGAAGAAGTTCAACCTGCAATGACCTGTCAATGATGGTGCACTTCTACACCACCATCATTGAGTCCATCTTCACCTCCTCCATCACCATCTGGTACACTGCTGCCACTGCCAAAGACAAGGGCAGACTGCAGCATATAATTCGCTCTGCTGAGAAGGTGATGGGCTGCAATATGCCACCTCTCCAGGACCTGTATGCTTCCAGGACTCTGAGGTGAGCAGGGAAGACTGTGGCTGGCCCCTCCCACCCTCGTCACAAACTGTTTCAGGCACTCCCCTCGGGAAGGAGGCTGTGGTCTGTTATGGCAAATTTATCGTATAGTCTCATATAATCAAACTTTGTACCCTATAACTTTAATATGACCTCGCAGTGAACTTCCATTGCACTGTGTTTTCGGTACTTTCCACTTCTGTATTTTCATGCTAGTGAAACCTGTTAAAGTGTGATAGCGTACGCAGGATGGCGGGTACAGTCGTGACCTTCCATCTGTGACAGGTAGCACAATGTGATGCAACTGTCGAAAGAAGTGTTCCATTCGCCCCCCCATCACCCTTGTCTGAACATCATAATGCATAAATAACTTGTGCTCTGTTCACTGAGTGTCAGACTCTTATATCACGTCCTGTGAGCAGGTTCTGTCCTTTCAGCTGAAATATATTGACTCTGTTATCTGTTTTGCTGCAATAAATCTACAAAGACACCTTGTTGGTAAGATCTTTATTCTCACATAGGGAAATTTCCACGACATGGTCCGTCAGGACCAAAACCCAAACAGCTTCTAGACACTACACGTTACATTAATTTACAGTGTTCACGCATTACATTACGCACATCTTGTGGACTATTATCTCTGTACATTGCACGTTCCTTATACTTCATACTGTGAATTTTTTGCACATTCCTTGGTCAATATTTTGTGCATTCCTGCACAAACTGTAAAGCTCTTTCATTCTAAAAACAGATATTGTACATACTTTTTATAATATTTTATATTTTTTCATATTTTTATTGTCAATTTTTACTATTTTCTATTTATATTTCTTGATATTTTCTCTTACTATGTTTATTGTTATGCACCAAAATACCAAAGCAAATTCCTTGTACGTGAAAACCTACTTGGCAATAAATCAGATTCTGATTCCGGGGATGGGGTTGATATACTGCAGACAGTTGGACTGATAAGAGGCAGGTGAGCAGACTGGGGAAGGTTATGAGCCAATTGTAGACAGGTGTATAGGAAGAGCAGAGCTGGGAGCCAGGAGAACGAGGAAGGCAGAACCACACCCACGGCAACACACACAAACAAACAGGAACATGGAGAGAGACAGACAGGGGAGCACTGGGAACACAGGGGAAGGGGAAAACAGAAGAAACACAAGGAAATCAAAGTGGTATGGCACTTGCCATGACAGATTCTGAGACATATTTGTTTTATCAAACTGGCTGACACTGGTGAGCCCTGTAATTTTGTGGGTCAAAGTTCAATCACATTGAAGGGGTGGAACTGACATTTCATTCAGGAAGTATTGATTGATCTCCTTGTATGTAACTATTGCAAGCAGCAGAGAAGGAGGGATGCTGATGTCTGTGGTGAATGCAAGGACAATGCACGGTAACACGGTAATGAAAAAAGTGTTTGATAAGAAACTGTATAATTAAAAAATTGTTAGCCAACTATTGTAGGTCCCCCCCCCTTTCTTACAGCTCTTGTTCTTCCCTGCCTTTTGCCATACCATACAATGCTGGTAGGACCTGAGCTACCTCTCTCTATCACCAACCTTCTCACTACCAGAAGGAAACCAAGTAAATTTCGTCTGGCAAAGTCCATTCTGGCTGCACCATAAGACAGGACAGAACAAGACAAGGCTGAAGTTGGAGAGCTATGGCAACTACAACATACAGTATACCTATTTTCCACTATGGTAACTTAATGACCACCTGTAACCTGGAGCTTCCCATAACCTGTACCTGTAAGAACCTATAAGATCTAGGTTCTAGGGTATAGTCTTGTTTTCAATTATATTTTACAAACCAGAATGTTTTGGTCATTGAAAAGATGACACTGAATGGCAAGAATGGCATCTTTTTTATGCGCTCTAGGCAAGTGTCCTGAGTGCAGTTCAGTTGTGAGACGGAAATAGGAGAATTGGTACTAATATAGATTTTCTTTTACATTTACATGTGGTGACATTTAAATCTCAGTATCATTAAGTTAACCCTTTTTTATTTTTCTTCAAGAGAAAATAAAATATAGCCATGTAGCATTTGGTAGGAGCCTCCTTTCCAGCACCCTGGAATAAACTTTCTTTTTTATTATCAAATGGTTTCTCTCTTAACAGACAGATCCCAACAGGTAAAGATCAATGGCTTCCTTTCTGAGGTCAAACACTGTAGTACAGGGGTACCACAAGACTGTGTGAGCTCACCCATCCATTTCACACTGTATACAAATGAATGAAGAAGCAGACAGCCAAATAATTACGTCATGAAATTCTCAGATGATACAATTAAATTAAGCCTATTGTGTTGTGACGACTGCCCCTCAGTGTATCACTTGGAGATTGCCACCTTTAAGGTCTGGTGTGACAGCCACCACCTCATTTAAAGAAATGATATTACCAGGGAGGTGAGAGTCCATGACCCTGTGATCATTGGTGACATTGAGCAGGTATGCTTCTATAAGTATTTGGACTTACAAATGGACAATAATTTGTCCACGTTGAGTATCTGTGTGCTAGGCTGGGACAGAGACTTCACTTTCTCCGCAGACTCAGACTGTCCTGCCGAACAGTGGTTCATGGTACAGCACCCTTACAGTCCAGTTAAAATTGAGAATTGACAACATGGTGAAAAACAGCAATGAAAGTGATGAAGGGAAGAGGGTCCACTCATCCCTTCAAACTATCTATGAGAGAACTTTTGTCAGACATGCACACAGAATACTGAAGGACCCTTCACACATTTTATATTCCGAATCTGAACTATTACCTTCAAGTAGACGTTTCAGAGCCAGCAAATGTAAAAACAACTGCTTTAAGCTTTCTTTTCTCCCAACTTCTATTACACTACTCAACAAACAACCAGTTCAATCACTACTTATGTAGAGTCTCATAAGAGGCACTGGTGCATTGTTATCCATTATGAGTTATGATTTTATGATTTCATACCTCATTTTTTAATGTTGTAGGGATTATATGTTACATCCCGTTAGCCTTTGTGTGTTCTTCCTGTTTTATTTTGAAATTCTTATCTGTCTTGTGTCTTCAGTTCCTGCCCTCGTGTCTCATTGATTATCCACACCTGCTCCCCAGTGCTCACCTGCCCCTGATTCCCTCGTTAACCACTTCCCTACTTATACCGGTCCCCTTCCTTTGCTCTCTGTGGATTTATACTGTTTGATATGTGCTTAGTTTTTGTGTTCTTGTTTTGGATGTTTTTCCTTGTGCTTTTGTCTCCTGAACCTGGACCTGCCTGTTACCTGTCTACTTGCCTGTCTATCTACTTGTACCTGCATGTAAGCAAAATAAATTAAACTGCTGGAGCCTCCATGTCTGTCTACACTTGGGTCCTTTCCCTGCTGCCTGTACTACACACCCTGACACTATAAGCATTTGTTTATCAAATAATAAAACAAGTAATCTAACTAAAACATGTATTTAACTGAAACAAAAAGTGTGTGTGTCAGAAAGAATTGTGCATTTCTTTGTTCTGCCTGTGTGTTATATGCATGCACAGGCAAGAACACGTGTTAGGCAAGAAACGAAAGAGCACGTGAAGCGAGGGCTTTAAATTCCAAATGTGTATGTGATCA
The DNA here is from genome assembly GCA_005408345.1 of Macquaria australasica. NCBI lineage: Eukaryota > Metazoa > Chordata > Actinopteri > Centrarchiformes > Percichthyidae > Macquaria > Macquaria australasica. Next base: position 13,951 of record SEMN01001705.1, read on the forward strand.
GTGTAGGATAATGGTGCCAGATTAGAAAAGAGGATGGTTAGAATGCATGCAAGACATAGTAGTTACGGATGTAACCATTTCTTTGTGTGTGTGTGTAAAGCATAACTAACATCAACTTAGCAGAGTGGCTATCCAATAACCTAATGATGAAATGGATTGCAACAATAAAGCTCAGTGAATAAACCGAAATCAATACATGTAAAGTTACAGTACATTGAGTTTAGCAGTCCTGTGCTTAGCTGTGTTTTGTTGCTATGCTAGCTGTGTATGCCCAGTTAGTTACCAGTTCGTGAAGCTTGGTGTGCTGCTGTGTTAGCTGGCGACTCCATCGGTTGTGGATTTGAGCCAGGCTAGAAAAGTTGCGGTTCCAATGCTGAATGCAGTCCTTGCTGTACCGTGTTCTGATGGTGCAGGCCGGAGAAAACCAGTCGCTCCTCTTGTTCTCTTTGCAAAGTTAGCAGCTCTGCGCTAACTTGCGTTGTTGCTCTTAAAGTTAACTTAGCAGGCAGACTTTGTGTCGTAGCCTCTAGCGCCAAATAAACTTGTTTACCCTAGGTTAGCAGTGTGCTAACCAGCGATCCTACGCAGGCTCTCGCATCACTAAGAGATCAGTGTGTCTGCTCCGTGCAGACTACACCGTGGAGAGGACCTCCGTCGACGTCTGAGAGAAGAGGTAAGGGCGAACAAAAAAGGAGCTGGAGTTTTGTTGACCTTGTCAGTGGCGTCCATGACCAATTACTTATTTTAACAGAGCACCCATTCTCATGTTTTCAAACATCTTACTTGCTCTGACCAAAAGTCTAAAAATCCTAAGGGTATGAAATAAATAAGGAGCAAATCTCAAAAGCTGGAAACAAGAAAAGTGGGTGTCTGCCATGGACAGTGGCAGCATTAAATTAATGCAAAATTCACATACAATATTCATAAACTATAAACTTTGGCATCTCACTAGCAGATGCCACAAACAGCAGCAGCCGCAGCAGGTCAGTGGCAGCCAGGAAATGCCACAGCTAACTGCCGCTGCCACAAATTGAACCAGCCCCTACTGGAGAAACATTAAGTTTAAAAATAAAACTAAATATCTTGAACTTTCAGTGGAATGGTTATATTTTAATAGGGAATAATCAACTTACTATAAATTCATTTCATACAATTACACAAAACATCCATGGATAGATATTAGTCCGGACAACACAGAGTACTCCACATACCACTGAAAAAATGGTCTGGAGCACGAGGACCACAAGCTTCAGCTCCCCTAGTGGTAACGACCAGTGGTCCATATAGTGACCACAAGGACTACACATAGGTTGTAGTGTAGAGGGAGGCTATAGCCTACATACAATTTTATCAAATTCAAAGGGCTTTATTGGTATGAAAGTTTCAAAAAAACAATGTTGCCAAAGCTCACAATAACATTAAGATTGATATGATTGTGTGTGTGTCTAGGTCATTCACTGTCACTCAGGTTGTGGCACGTTGATACATATTGGGCAGCAAGATATGCTGTCTCCTCCTAGGAGTATTTTTAATCTTGAGAGCTCATTAAGCTCTTTGAAATTGGAGATTACAGAGTTAAACAATTCATAGACATTATGATTGGTGTTTGTCTCCCTCAACAAAAACAATTAATGTATTAATAGCAAACAAAAGTGTACCACACGGCCAAAGGACAGAGAAGGGAGAAACAGGAGGTGTGGATTAGGACCACGTGACGGACTACGAGCAATTGGTCTGGACCACGGACGTACCACAAGGACCACATGACAGACCACTGAGCAACTGGTCCAGACCACTAGCTTCAGCGGTCGCTAACACGGACCACTGGACTGAATTGGCTACAACCCCCTCTCGTCCTGCATTTATATTCTTTATTCATTTGCATCTGTATTTATCGATATTCTGATTGTGAATTCATTATTGAATAACCCAGAATATGATTAGGGTGTCTTTTGAACATTTGAAATTATGTATTACCTAAATGTTTCAGGGAAAATTGAAGTGATGTAACTCACATCAAACCCGACACTCAGGAATTATCAGCCTCACACGTGACTGAATGGAAATTATTGTAAATGATTTCTTGCTGACAGACAGACTCTCCTACTCTCTCTGACTTTAACTGTATCCATAGTAAAAGTTATTCGGGGAAATAACAGATCATGAAAAGAAAAATCTTTCTAATAAATGAAGAAACTTGTTTATGGTTCTTTTGTTGTTCAGACCTACAATTAACACAGATTCAAATAAATACATGCAAATAAAATATAAAACTTGGGAGTGATACACTTGAGTTTAATCTGCTCTGTCAGTAAGCGATATCCAATAAGAGGGCGTGTCAGCCGGTAAAAGTCTTCCATGAAGGCTGCTCTCATGTATCCTCGCTGATGGCTCCTCAGAGATCCCTCCTCGCTCCTCAGAGCAGAAATAAGAGCTTTGGGACGGCCTTCAAGATGGTGGAGCAGAACAACTTCCGGTTCAAGCGAGGATTGAGGAGCGAGGAGATATCAAATAAGAGACTTGAGATGCTTTCTGCAGGTATTTCTGCCTCTGGAGCTGTGGAGTCTGGGTCTGTGGTTGCTGCCGCCTGCTGCCCCCGTGCTCCTGCTCTGCACCCGCTGATGCTATTGCTGTTGTTGCTGTTGTTATTAGTATTGCTATTATAATGTTGCTCTTAGTGTTGTTTCAGTTGGTGTTAACATCAATGCCATTACCATATCTATGCTGTATTGAGCTGCTGTATGTTCTCTTTCCTCCTGCTCTCTCTCTCCCGCTCCCCCCTTCCCCCTTCAACCCAACCGGTCGAGGCAGATGACCGCCCACCTTGAGCCTGGTTCTGCTCGGGGTTTCTACCTGTTAAAAGGGAGTTTTTCCTTGCCACTGTCGCATAGTGCTTGCTCATGGTGGGAACTGTTGGGTCTCTGTAAATATAAAGAGTCGGTCTAGACTTGCTCTATTAGAAAAAGTGCCCTGAGATAACTTTGTTATGATATGGCGCTATATAAATAAAACTGAATTGAATTGAATTGAAGGTACCCTGAGTTTGAAGCGTAGGCCCCTTGACCAAGCTGCCATATTTGACAAGTCATCCTGACCCTGAAAAGGACATCAGATTTACTGTACCTGGGGTCTTTCACAAACTAATTAGGCTATAGATTTTATTTAAAATATTTATACTAATTCTTATTGCTCACTCATATTTGTTATGTTCTTTCAGTAATAAACATAGCCTATTTTAATTGTCTGTAATTTTTTTCAGTCGCATTCTATCCACCCTGATGCTGCAATAGATCTATATAACCAGTAATGTTATTGGAGCTGCAGTTAACAGGTGTTTTTTTCTTTTAAATGGTTACTTATTTCTGCACGTGATAGTTGACTACAATACATTTGATGGTTGAAATGCAGCGTGTCATGAGTAATTGCTGTCTCCTAAAAATGATGCTCAATGAAGTGAGGAGCCACGTTAGCCAAATGGAAAACACCCTTTGTCCCAAATCAAGGCAGAGCAGCCAGAGCATTTTTAACTGCAACGTGGGTGGGAAGGTGCGCCAGATGTTTGTCCCTTCACGTGCTTGGAGGGAATACTTTTGACATTGGGATGTCTCATTTATCGCTCATGATAATACCAGTATAAATTTAGATTTAGAAAAAATGTCATTAACAATACTGCGGGCAGTTGATGTATTTATGTGATACAGCAGAAACAAGCATGGCTGAAAGTGAACATAGTAATGTAGCTGTTGCTCCAGTGAGGAGGAGTTAGTTTCAAAGCAGGAAGCATCTTTGATGGTGTGGAAGTAGTTTGGTTGTAAAAAGACAAATCTACAAACCACAGAATCCCCAAAAGAAAAGACAACACTACTGTAATAAGGTAGCACTATCTTCTTCAGACCACTTTCATGGACATGTGGTTGTGGTTCGGTGTTGCTACAAGTAATCATGACATGTCAGTGTCGGGTGTTGAATCTGGACCTATGTAGAGACAGCTGTGACAGCAACCACAATCCTCCACAACGTTCTCGAGTGGGAAAACTGAGACCTGGCACCAGTCCACAGGGCTTGGCAGCAACACTGCATCCCAGAATGCCCAGGCTGTAGGGAGGGTGTGCAGGGAGTATTTCTCATCTTCAGGTGGTGCTTTGGAATAGCAATATATCTGCTTCTTGCTAAAGCTAAACTGAAAACAAAAGGTTCTTTGTTGAGAACAATTGGTGTGACCTTGTCATGGTATAGAGGACTGGATGGCTTACTGACTCATGGAGGTTGGGTGGCACATTTCTTTTTTTCTTCAATATTGTGTAAATAAGAGATTACCAATTAAGTCTTATTATTGGTCTAAGCAATATAACAAAAAGTTGAAACAGACCCAGTTTTAATCAAAAGTTTTCATTTGTTACTGGAAAATATATCAAAAGCACGTGCAGCCGATATGGGTTGTTGTTGTTTACAGAAGTCATATTGTTGAAATCACTCGTTCTACACATATTTTTTTATATAAACAGCAGTTTCTTAAACTGCAGAAATTAAATCATAATTGCAACATATAGTAACAACAAACCAACAGAAACCATGATTCTGCAAAAGCTGCAATAATGACTTTACAATAACAAAAGCCAAGTGTCCAGAAATGACTGTTTAGGGAACTCTGCATCAGATTTAACATGTATAAGTTTTAATTTGTAATTGTCTACTAACCTCAAGTGGCAGTCGCTCTCCCTCTCACATTTTCTTTTAATTCTCTCCATTTCTTTTGTCTCAACTATGGATTGGGGATAAAAAAAGAGGAAATTAAACAAACTCCCTTGAAGTACTTAGAAATACATCTACTTAAAAGGGCATGCTTGACAACCAAATAATCCTGCATTGCCCCATGTTTTTGGGAGGTTTAGCAGCAAAAATGTCTACTTATCACAATACAGAACTTTTGTTTAACTTAATAGGCTCATTCGAGATGAGCCAGGCCTGTGCAGAACCGATCACCAGCAATAGCTGCACAGTGCATGCCAGTTAGATTTGTGTCTGACTTGATCCCAGCTTGCTCTAATGTGGGCAACGATAACCTCACGAGATCGAGGTGGCTGCAGTTTTTAGAGCCTGGCGCCGCAGATGCCCTCCACCGACTGCAAGATGGGAAACGCCTGGCTGTTGCCTGATCAAAAGAGCTGAGTGGCTCTTAGTTTTGACCACAAACACAATGTTTTGTGGGAAATCCAAATTTTCTGTGTAATTGCAATATTTAACACTAGATTGTAGACTATATGTTGTAGGTTTAATCTGTAAATATCTTGTGTGGTTTAATAATAAATAATAATATAATAACACGTTTATTTCAGCCATAACAATCTGAACATGGTCTGCAAACTACAGGTAGCCTACAGGTGGATCTAACAGGATGTAAATATTTCTGGGACTTCCTGTATATTCTTTGAAGGCTGCTGGAAACTGTCTGACTTGACTACTGCTGTTTGTTACCGCCCCCTGCTGCTGCATCTCGTCCACTTTCCAGACGAGGTGCAGTTCATCTTGAATGAACCTATTGTTTTTTTCCTGTCTTATTCCCTTTCAGTTATTAGAACAATATACTTGAATACATTCTTTTATTTACAGTACCCCACTTTCCATTTTGTTACGTGAATCCTAAACTTCTACAACCTCGTAGGACATGAAATAAAATTGCACCAACAACGGAAGACTAATAACATGAAATTAGACCACTTCCCCATATACAGGCAAATATGGCACAAGGCCTGATCTGACTTTTTAAGTTATTAATATGGCAAATACATTTTATCTTGTTCCAAGCTCTGTGTCTTACAGCCTTAATTTTTTGGTGTTGGGCTCTACAACAATCAAACAATTTAATTAAAAACTGATCAACAAAAAAAAAAATTCTATACCTTTCATAGGGATAACAAGATAATATAAAATTAGTCTTTTGTTTGTGTTTGTTTTAACTCTGTTTTATGATTGCACTCAAGTTCTTACCACCACCCTTGGATAGAAAAATATTTTATTTGTCCCCGTGAGGAAATTGGTTTGAAGCACAATCACAAGGGATTTCACAGATTTCACCACATCACAAAATTATCACTAGACATACTTTGCGACAAATTAGGTGTAAGAAAAAAAAAAGAATTACCTGTTAAAAACCTTAATGGCTTGTGGAACAAATGACAACTTGGATCTATTTTTAGTGAATAGAGGGGGGCAATATCATCGCCTAAATGGCAACAGTTCAAATGAGGTGGCAAGGAGGTGCCTCTGGTCATCATGTTTGCCTTTTTCATCGTTCTGTGTAGATGCATTCCATAACTGGTAACGTAATCCCTAGCAGTTTGCTGGCTGTTGTAAGAGTTTTTCTGACAGTAGTACTGCCAAACCAGCAGATGATGGTTTTAAAAATAAATAAAAGCACAGTAAAACATCTGAAGCATTTTGTTGTGGACATTAAAGGATAGCAATTTCTTAAACTATCCATTCTGGCTCCTAAGAGATGAAGAGGATGAAGAGAAGTGGAAAAGAGGGCTCCAATGATGTCGATGGTGAAGATCCAATGAGCAGTGAGAAGATGGTGATTATGAAGATGGAGTGGGAGATGACAGCGATTCGAGCAGTATGGAATCAGAGAGACTAAATCTCACTGAAGCAAAAAAAGTCATCTCAATAGTAAAACTTCTAACTTGGAAACAAATCATTTGTGTAATGGTGTAAACTATTGGTCTTTTACTTTTTTGATAATGTCCGTGTTTAGTTTCCTCTGCTTCTCTCTTGCTGATCAGACTTTTGTCCTCACTGTCGGCTTTGCGGTCACGCTGCCAGCTCTCTCGTTTGCACTGCCTGACTTGTTTTTTTGCAGTTCTGACACAAACCTCTTGTGTTGGCAGGTTCTATGTCGTACGTGCTCCACCCTCTAACAGGCTTCGCTATTGGTTCATCCCCTCGAGGCTCCGCCTCGGCACCTGAGTCAAAGTTCATGCACTCACCGTCCAATCAGGAGATAGTCCCCCTTCCCTACAAAACCCCAGTACGCGCATTGCTCGTTTCCCTTTTTCAACTCAGCAACCTGTTAGTCTCGTTCTGCGAATCTTGTCACCATCCAGTGTCGCGTTCTTGAAGTTTGTTCTTGGGAGAAAAAGGAAAAGGAGAATGGCTAGTAAGCCTTGTTTTTCGTGTGCTGCCCCGATGCTGATGTCGGACCCGCACGTGTCGTGCTTTGTGTGTTTGGGCCGAGGGCATCAGGGTGAGGTCGACACCTGCCTCAACTGTCTCGCGCTCCCCAGGGAGAAGCGTGAGCGTCAGGCACATTTCACCGTGGCCGCCCGCTCCCTCCGTGCTAGCCCGGCGCTGGCGGGGGGGGGGGGGGGCGTAAGTCCTGGGCGGATTATGATGAGGAGGACGACCGGCGTGTGTTTGAGGAAGAGGACCCGGCTGCTCTCTTCATGGAGGACGACGACGGTGAGAGGGACGAGGCACCGGCGGACCATCGTTACCCGATGGATGATCTGCCAGGCTTGTTTGACTCGGCGGCAGCCGGGATGGCCATTCCGCTGCCTCCCCAACCGCCTGCCAAAGTCTCGGATTTTACCTCGGGCCTCCTTGGCCAGCCACGTGGCAGGTCTCGTCCCTGTGCCGTGGTCCCTCAGATGGCGCCGGTGTTCTCGCACGCTCAACGGGAGTGGCACGCCCCCCTTGGTGCAAAGCCCCCGGCCATGGCGTATGGACCGTATGCCACGGTTGAGGGGTGGGAGTGGGACCCAGGAGTGCCCCCCATCGAGGACGAGGTCCGTGTTTGCCTTGTTCCCTCTGCCTCATTCTGGCCCGGCCAAGGGCGGCCGTTGCTCCCGTCTGAGAGGGACCGGACAACGGCAGGCTTTTTTGACCGTTGTTATGCCGGTGCTGCCCAGGTGGTGGCACTGGCAAACAACATGGCGTTTTTGGCGGGCTCACTGGATCGCCTCACTCACCAGCGTACGGAGGTGACTGTCTGCGTCAGAGGTGACTGAGGTGCAGACTACAGCGGCCGCCTTCCTCCGTATGTCCCAGGCTTTCGCCATCAACGGGGGTCGTACGATGTGTGCGGCTCAGGTGGGGCACAGGCACCTCTGGTTGGGCCCGTCTGCCCTGAAGGAGAGAGAGCAGCGTTTTCTCCTCTTCACCCCTCTCTCCTCCACCTCCCTCTTTGGTCCGGATATCCAGGCGATGGTGGGGCGGTTGGAGAGTACACAGAGGGCGTCGGAGCACCTAGGTGCGCATCTCCGCCCTCAGCAACCTCTCCCTCGGCAGCGGCGGCAGCAGTCTCAGTCTCAGCAACACCGCCAGCAGGACCTTCGACGTGAGTGGTCCATGGTGGGGTCCGGCAGGGCGGCATCGGCTAGCACAAGCCGGCCCGGTCAAGCCTCGCCTTTCCTGCCTAGGTTCGGCGGTCGTGGCCGTGGCCGTGGTGGGGACGCCGCGGGACCGTCGCGGGAACCTGTCTCTGGACGGAGACAGCGTCAGCAGCCGTTGTATTTTAAAAAGGGCGTAAATGGTATATGGTCTCTGAGAGAAATTCTTCCAGCTCTTCCCTGCCTGTGGCACTGCCTGGGTCAGAGGTTAGCGCGGCTAGCCGTGAGTTCGCAACCATTAGTAAGCAGGCTAATAAGTTGTTTATGGGTCACTGGTTTGCTAGTCGCCGTCGATCTCTTCGGCATACTACCCGGGCAGGGCGTAGGCCAGAGATCGATGCCACGCGGTGGTGAAACGGCGTCATCAGCGGTGCAGGGTATTCACACGTCGGGGTTCCCGCGGGTTCATAAGCGGTCTCAAGTCGACCCGCGTAACTCCGCTAGCATGGTTAGCGCGGCAAGCGGTGCTAGTCGCCGCCATTTTGGCTTTGACCCCTCTGCTTTGACTGATGACGTCAGAGGTGAGCGCCGTGTGCAGTCGGGTATGAACCGGATGCAAGATGGCGGTCATAACGTTGCGGCAGCAGAGTGCAAGGCTAACTTTCCTCACGTGAGTACTGTCTCTTTGGAAGAAGGAACCAGTAAACATCATGACCCACGGCGAAGTGCGGTGGCTTCGTCCGGTCTTGATGGGGATGGTTCTCTGTCGCTCTCGGCGGTCGGTTCGCCGGTGGAGGGTGCACGGGAGGCAGCTATTTCGTTGTTAGCTTAAGCTGCGTTGCGGCCCTTTCTGCCAGGGCCCCCCGTCCGTCCTTCCCCAAGGCGGGAGGGTCGGTGCGGGTGGGCCTGCTCTACTTCTTCCCGCCGAGCCTGTTGCGCTCCCTCTCACGGGCCATTACTCGACTTGGGTACGGCTGTGCAGCCCTCTCTCTGCGTGGATGGACAGAACGCTGTGGAGGGGTTACGCGTTGCAGTTTTGCCGCACACCCCCGGCGTTCGCCGGCATCCTGCAAACATCGCTCGCCGACCCAGCAGAGACGGCGGTATTGAGGAAGGCGGTAGCCGCGCTTCTTCGGAAGGGAGCAGTAACCATGATTCCCGACTCAGAAGCGTGGACGGGGGTTTTCTCCCCGTATTTTCTAGTACCCAAGAAGTCGGGGGGGCTGAGGCCGATTTTGGACCTGCGCGAGTTGAACACGTTCATTGCGTGCAGGCCTTTTCGCATGTTGACGGTCAGGCAGCTTATGGAATGCATTCGGCCAGGCGACTGGATGACATCCATAGATCTGACCGACGCATACTTCCATGTCCCCATCCTGCAGCGTCACAGGAAGTACCTGCACTTCGCGATGGACGGGCAGTGTTATCAGTTCGGTCGCCTTCCGTTCGGATACTCCCTCTCCCCGCGCACGTTCTCCAAGTGTGTGGAGACGGCGTTGGCACCGCTCAGGGAAAAGGGGGTGAGAATCCTGAATTACATAGACGATTGGCTAATTCTCGCCGCCTCCAGACAGGAGGCCGAGGCCCACACAGCGCTGGTCATTCAGCACATCACGCGCTTGGGCTTCGCTGTCAACCCCAGCAAAAGTCTCCTGCTGCCGAGTCAGCAGGCAGTATATCTGGGGCTTATACTCGACTCCCGCGCCATGACGGCACGGCTGTCGGAAGCGCGTGTGACAGCGATTTTGCAACTGGCCCGCCGAGTGAGGGGCTCGGCGCTAGTCCCAGCGGGCAGTATCATGTCTCTCCTCGGTATGATGTCGGCAGCCCATCCGGTGATGCGTTTGGGCCTGTTGCACATGAGGAACCTGCAGCGCTGGTTTCTTCGGCTTCGGTTGCACCCACGTCGCGACAAGTGCCACGAGTTTCATGTGGCGGGGCTGGCACGGCGGGATGTCATATTCTGGGACTCACCCGCTTGCCTTCGCCAGGGGGTTCGACTGGGGTGCGTCTCTCATTACGTTCAGGTGTTCACAGACGCCTCTCTGGCAGGTTGGGGCGGGACCTTCAACCGGGCCAGTGTGGGGGGCATGTGGCAGAACTCCTCCCGGCACATCAACTCGCTGGAACTGACGGCAGTACAGAAGGTGCTGTACCACTTTGCCCCTCAGCTCAGAGGGAGGAATGTCATGGTACGGTCAGACAATACCACGGCTGTGGCCTACCTGAACAGGCAAGGGGGGGTTCGATCGCCAGCACTACACAGACTTGCGGTGTCTATCTTGACCTGGGCGGATCGCCACTTATCGTCCTTGAGGGCTCGCTACGTTCCAGCTTCCCTCAACATGGGGGCAGACAGGATGTCCCGGGGGGGTCCGTTGTGGGAGGAATGGAGCCTCTCCTCTGAGGTAGCAGCACTGGTCTGGCAGCGGTTCGGATAACCGGTGGCCGACCTTTTTGCGGCCAGAGAGAACACTGTGTCCGTTATGGTTCTCTCTGAGGCCGACGGACGCTCCCCCACTGGGGGTGGATGCATTGGCTCATCCACATTGGTCTCACAGTCTGCTGTATGCTTTCCCGCCGTTGAGGCTGATGATGCAGTTGCTCCACAGGATCCGGATGCAGCACTTGGTCGTGATAGTGGTGGCGGTGGTTTCCGGCTCTGGTCCAGCTAGTGGAGGCAGGCCCGTGGCCGGTCCCGGATCTGCCCACGGCTCTCTGACAGGCAGGGGGCTCCATCCTCCGGCTGGTTCTGGGTCACCGGCTCTTGGTCTGGAGATTGAGAGGGTGAGATTGAAGGGCTTGGGCCTCCCGGCTGCAGTTGTCTCTACGATTCAACATGCTCATGCTCCGTCCACTGCAAAACTCTATGCATCACGATGGCGGCTGTTCACAGGTTGGTGCGAGGCCAGGGACCTCAGGCCCAGCTCTTGTTCCCTGCAGGACATTTTGGGTTTCCTGCAGGGGTTGTTTGACAGCGGTCGTGCGGCATCCACTGTAGCTGTCTTTGCGGCAGCTATTACGGCTGGCCACGAGGGGTTCGGTCGCTTTACAGCCCAGAGTCACTCTCCAGTTAAACGCTTCTTACGGGGGGGGCTCATCGATTGCGGCCCCCTGTTCGACGCCTGGTTCCCCAGTGGGACCTCCAGACGGTTTTGGACGGCCTAGCAAGCCCACCGTTCGAGCCATTGGAGCAGGCAGATTTGGAGGCCCTGTCGATCAAGACGGCACTCCTGCTAGCCTTGACCACAGCAAAAAGAGCAGGAGACCTGGGGGCCTTGTCTGTGCATGCAGCTTGCATGTCAGTCAGTGGTGACGGGGAGGCGCTGGAGCTGCGTCCGAACCCGTTGTTTCGGCCGAAGGTCATTACCGCCTCTTTTCAGACCAGGGCCACATGCGTCGGCGGACGAGGAACGGCTTCACACGTTGTGCCCGGTGCGCGCGGTCTGCATCTATGTTGAGCGCACTGCGGGTTATCTGACCAGTTGTTTGTCTGCTATGGTGGTCGGGCTCAGGGGGCTCCACTGTCTTCTCAGCGACTGGCCCATTGGATTTGCGCGGCCATCCGGGGGGGCTATGAGGCGATGGGGCGCGTCCCCCCTGTGGGGCTAAGGGCACATTCTACTAGGAGCATCGCTGCTTCAGTCGCCCTTTTCAGGGGTGTGCCAAGCATCTGCTTGGCCGCCTCCTGGTCTTCAACTTCTACTTTTGTGCAGTCCTATCTAAGGGATGTGACTGCTAGCTCTGTGTCACATGCTGTGTTGGGTGCACAGGTGACGGAACCTTCAGCTAGTCTAGATGGAGGTTCGGCGTAACAATGCCTGTCCAGCAGCTGTCATCGCAGCCTGGCACGAGTCTCCCCGGTGGGTGGCACTCGACCGGGGAACTACTGTGTACAGGGATAGTGGCTCTTAGTGGGTTCGGCCCAGCTGGGAGTACATCTCATCCCTATGGCCTTCGCCTCGGTTTTAACCAATAGCGAAGCCCGTTAGAGGGCGGAGCACGTACGACATAGAAATAAAGGTTATCTGGTGTAACCCCAGTTCTATGAGTACGTGCGAGGCCCTCTAACTACCAGCCCAGCTGGCCCTGGTGACGGTTGCTGAGTCTTCAAGGGAAACGAGCAATGCGCGTACTGGGGTTTTGTAGGGAAGGGGGACTACCTCCTGATTGGACGGTGAGTGCATGAACTTTGACTCAGGTGCCGAGGCGGAGCCTCGAGGGGATGAACCAATAGCAAAGCCCGTTAGAGGGCCTCGCACGTACTCATAGAACTGGGGTTACACCAGGTAACCTTTATTTTTTTTCCCCCCAGGGGTGTGTCCCCATTGGCTAATGAGTTTGAGTGACAGCTCAGTGCACCAGATGTTCACTGCAGCAAGCTCAGTTTTGGTTTTCGCAGATACAGCTCGGCATTCACTACCCACTAGCTAACTTTTCTGGATTCCTAGAAAATGAATAAAGCGATCATATGTTGTGTGTGCTGAACTAGAAGTAAAACTAACTTCCTCTGGGGGACATTGGAACTGGGCCTCATTATTGGTGAAAAGATAAAAATGACTCAACTAGGAAACTGAGACTACTACCTACTGAAGAAGACACAGCCCTGCTATAGGCCGTTTTGCAAAGTCCCAAGGGCTGGTGAAGAAAGTTACTGTAAGGCAAGGGTGGAAAAACTCAACAAATGCAAAATATCTTCAGTTTTAAAACGTAAAAGTAAAAAAAAAAAAAAATCCTCTTCCGTGACATTGTGCTCGAGTAGCCCTCCTTTTCTTCTCTTTCCAGTATTTATTCTGCCTCTCATTTCTTTGTAGCAGAATGTTTCTTATGTAGAAAATCCTTGTGCGATATTGTCCCTGTACGGTCGTTAAGAAGTCTGCCTACTTTCCTAAAATCTAAAGCTTTTGTATTCTTTGTATGGCTGGTGTGAGCGGAGCAACAGGGATAGGACCCAAATGCAGACAAGGCAGACTAGTAGTTAAGTCATATATTGACCAAAATGGAGGTACAAAAGCTTACGGCATAGTGAGGCAGGCCAGAAAGGCAGTCCAAACAGGCAAACAAATCCAGAGGGCCAGGCAGGAAATCCAAAGTCAAAAAAAAAAATCAGCAGGTTTAGGGTTTAGGGTTCAGGTTCCAAATAACAAAATACAGAATATAGAAACAGAGGCTGGAAAGCAAAGACATAGAAGGTACAAGGCAACTTTGATGAACTGGCAGAGAATGAATGGAACCAGGACGGTATATGAACTGATGAGGGAATAAGATGCAGGTGAGGAGGTGGGCGGGTAGGCCAGGCAACTGCAGAGCAGATGAGGGAAGTAGGATAAGGTGTGTAGATGGGTGGGGCAGCCAGGTGACAGGGAAAGTAGGGAAAGTCAAAGGGCATTTGGAGGATGGATGGAAAATGGCAATGAAGGGCCCTGGGGAATAAGAAATCTGGCTGGAGAGGAGGGACAGATATTAAATTTTCATTATTCCACTTACTGTCCCTTTCCAGGTTTTGACATTAAAGAGTTTCTGTCTTTTGTGGTTGTGACATAAATGTCAATCAATTATCTCTTGTAATTTAGCTATTTACTTACTTCTACCTGGCCTTTCATGTACTTTCCATCAACTTATATGGATTCTTAAGTTCCTCTTTTACTTAGTCTCAGCACACAATTAACACTTACTTTCTCTTTTAGTTTCACACCTGGATTTCATATGGTGAAATTATACATTAGAAACTAACACATTTTCATCATAAGCATTTGTTTTATCAACATATTGATAACTCCATTGTGACTTTACAACAATCACCAAGTTGTACAGTTAATTATTGATCAACTTTCTAATTTTTGTAACCCTGAAGGCTGGATTACCAACTGGGCAAAGCAGGCAACTTCCCACTGGCCCCAGACCCTCAGGGGCCAGAATCAATGTATGTCTGTTGGTTTCTGGTTACTTAATTAATTGCAAATTAATTTGGGAATATTCACTACTAAAGCACAATATCAAATGATCATGGCCTGTGTCAACATATACATTGATCACAAACCTAAATAAATGTGTGTTTAACGAAATTATACCACAAACAAGGGGTCAGTAGGAGACCACAGGTCATTTTTGCCTTAGTGCCCCATAGTGTTTTAATCCAGCCCTGATTTGTTTATAAACTCATTATTAACACATGTAATTTTGTAATAATGCAGATTATATATGTGGGACTTTGTTTGCTTTTGTACTTTTATGCCTTTATAGTATTTCTCCAGATGCATCTCTTTCTATTGTATTCTAATAGTGCAACTGCAGTGATGCAGCTCAAAAATTCAAATGCAATCACTTTTAATCATTTCTGGTTCTCTTCATACACTGAGAACATCAGAACATTTAACACAAGTGATGAATTCACCTGAAAGTCTTCTGCTCATAATTTTGACTGTTTGAAAATATGCATAGGTACAAAACATTTGACTCTATGATCTGTATAAAGTCACATGTAAAGTGATACACATCAGGCTGGTTTCAAAAGAAGTTCTAATCCTATTCAAGAATATCAAACTTCTTTTTTTCCACCATACTCACCATTCCACTGTAGCGTGATAAAGAGACTGATGATAAATAACTTTTCTTTCTTTCACTGAGAAAGAATTCACCTCCACTAAAGTGTGACAGAGCCTGAAGAAATCCTGCACACCCCAGCCAAGTGGGGGTGTGTGAAGAAAGTTGTATCATTCCTCTGCCTGAGAGAAACCTCCGATTCCAGTCCAATCGCTACATGGGATTGAAATTGTCCCAAAAATGCCTGACCGGCGTCTCGACTTGAGTCGCCACGTGGGAACGAGGAGGCCCAAAAACTCCAAAACAGGCCGACAGGAGAAACATCTCCCTCCTCCCTGCCAGAACAACTTCTCCTCTGGCTATCTGAAGCACCAGGTGAAACTTTACTTTTCCTGTGATATTGGGGTTGATGCTAAAGTAATTTAGTGTTAGGTCAAGAAGAGGATCACCCTTGAATTTAATCATGATAAAGCTCGTAAAGTATTTCACTCTGCTTCCTAATTGTTTATGGCATTGAAATTGAACATCTAATAGTCTTTCCACAGAATTCTTTTTTATCAGACCATTTTCTATTAACTTTTGAATTCCTATTACTGGACTACACGCCATTAGGCAAACATTCCTACACTAGATGTCTATCTGATAATGCTGTAGCTAAATTTAAGGAAGTGATTCCATCGGCATTAAATTCAGTTCCATGTCTCAATGTAACAGATGACTCCTATGCTAACTTTAGTCCCTCCCAAATTGATCATCTTGTTGATAGTGCTGCAGGCTCACTACGAATAACACTCGACTCTATCGCCCCTCTAAAAAGAAGATAATAAAACAGAGGAGGTTAGCTCCATGGTATAACCCGCAAACCCGCAAATTAAAACAAACATCGCGAAAACTTGAAAGGAAATGGCGTTCCACCAATCTGGAAGAATCATGTTTAGCCTGGCAAGTTAGTCTTAAAATTTATAGGAAGGCCCTCCGTAATGCCAGAGCAGCTTACTACTCATCATTAATAGAGGAAAATAAGAACAACCCCAGGTTTCTGTTCAGCACTGTAGCCAGGCTGACAGAGAGTCACAGCTCTGTTGAGCCATGTATTCCTATAGACCTCAGTAGTAATGACTTTATGAGCTTCTTTAAAGATAAAATTCTAACTATTAGAGACAAAATTCAGCACCTCCTGCCCTCAGTTGGTACTGACTTATCTTCAAACACAGGAACCTTAGAAACAACTGTAAAACCTGTACATTTAGACTGCTTTTCTCCCATCAACCGTAATCAACTAACTTCCATGATTTCCTCATCTAAGCCATCAACGTGTCTCTTAGACCCCGTCCCAACTAGGCTGCTTAAAGAAATTTTACCCTTAGTTAGCACTTATGTACTAGATATGATCAATCTGTCCTTATTTAAAGGCTATGTGCCACAGTCCTTTAAAGTAGCTGTAATTAAGCCTCTTCTTAAAAAGCCCACTCTTGATCCAGGGATTTTGTCAAATTATAGACCTATATCTAACCCTCCTTTTCTCTCTAAGGTCCTTGAGAAAGCAGTCGCCAATCAGTTGTGTGACTTTCTACACAACAACAAGCTGTTTGAGGATTTTCAGTCAGGATTTAGAGTGCATCATAGCACAGAGACAGCACTGGTGAAAGTTACAAATGACCTTCTAATTGCATCAGACAAAGGACTTGTCTCTGTACTTGTCTTACTAGATCTTAGTGCTGCATTCGATACCATTGACCATCACATTCTATTACAGAGACTAGAACATTTAATTGGCATTAAAGGTACTGCACTAAGCTGGTTTAAATCCTATTTATCAGATCGATATCAGTTTGTACACGTTAATGATGAATCCTCTATGCACGCCAAAGTTAGTCACGGAGTTCCACAAGGTTCTGTGCTTGGACCAATTCTATTTACCTTGTATATGCTTCCTTTAGGCAATATTATTAGGAAAGCACACCATAAATTTTCATTGTTATGCAGATGATACCCAATTGTATTTATCGATCAAGCCAGATGAAACCAATCAATTAGCTAAACTTCAAGCATGCGTTAAGGACATAAAAACCTGGATGACCTGCAATTTTCTGATGTTAAACTCAGCCAAAACCGAAGTTATTGTACTTGGCCCCGAACACCTTCGAAACACATTATCTAAAGATATAGTTTCTCTAGATGGCATTGCCCTGGCCTCCAGCGAAACCGTAAGGAATCTTGGAGTTATCTTTGATCAGGATATGTCCTTTAACTCCCAAATAAAACAAACTTCAAGAACTGCCTTTTTTCATTTAAGTAACATTGCAAAAATCAGGCACATCCTATCTCAAAAAGATGCAGAAAAACTAGTCCATGCATTTGTTACGTCTAGGCTGGACTATTGCAACTCTCTATTATCAGGCTGCCCCAATAAATCCCTTAAGACTCTCCAGCTGATTCAGAATGCTGCGGCACGTTTACTGACAAGAACCAGAAAAAGAGAACATATTTCTCCAATATTAGCTTCTCTACACTGGCTCATTGTAAAATCCAGAATAGAATTTAAAATCCTTCTCACCTTCAAAGCCCTAAATGGTCAGGCACCATCATATCTTAAAGAGCTCATAGTACCCTATTACCCCACTAGAGCACTGGGCTCCCAGAATGCAGGGTTCCTTGTGGTTCCTAGAGTCTCTAAAAGTAGAATGGGAGCCAGAGCCTTCAGCTATCAAGCTCCTCTCCTGTGGAACCAGATCCCAGTTTGTGTACGGGAGGCGGACAACCTCCTCACATTTAAGAGTAGGCTTAAGACTTTCCTCTTTGATAAAGCTTATAGTAGGGCTGACTCAGGTGACCCTGAGCCCCCCCTTAGTTATGCTGCTATAGGCCTAGACTGCCGGGGGACTTCCTATGATGCACTGAGCTCCTTTCTCCTCCTCTTCCTCTCCATCTGTACGCCCTCATATCCCATCAATGCTTGTTATTAATTCAACTTCTTCCCGTAGTTGTGTGCTTTCTCTCCCCTCTCTCTCTCCCCTTCTGTTGCTTTCTGCAGGTATTTCTGCCTCCGGAGCTGTAGAGTCTGGGTCTGTGGTTGCTGCCGCCTGCTGCCCCTGTGCTCCTGCTCTGCACCCGCTATTGTTGTTGTTATTAG
>SEMN01001706.1:0-31932 GCA_005408345.1 Macquaria australasica
GAGTTCTTATCAGGTTTAGTCCTTAAAAGCGGATAAATAATTAGTAGCCAGATGATTTTAATATTCATGTGGATGTGAAAATGATAGCCTTGGTGCTCGTTTATCTCATTACTAGATTAGATTGGCTTCTGTCAGAGTGTGCATAAACCACTCACTGTTTAACCACCCTCGGCCTTGTTCTTGTTTATGGGATTGAAATTGAACATCTAATAGTCTTTCCACAGAATTCTTTTTATCAGACCATTTTTTATTAACTTTTGAATTCCTATTGCTGGACTACACGCCATTGGGCAAACATTCCTACACTAGATGTCTATCTGATAGTGCTGTAGCTAAATTTAAGGAAGTGATTCCATCGGCATTTAATTCAGTTCCATGTCTCAATGTAACAGATGACTCCTATGCTAACTTTAGTCCCTCCCAAATTGATCATCTTGTTGATAGTGCTGCAGGCTCACTACGAATAACACTCGACTCTATAGCCCCTCTAAAAAAGAAGATAATAAAACAGAGGAGGTTAGCTCCATGGTATAACCCGCAAATTAAAACAAACATCGCGAAAACTTGAAAGGAATTGGCGTTCCACCAATCTGGAAGAATCACGTTTAGCCTGGCAAGGTAGTCTTAAAATTTATAGGAAGGCCCTCCGTAATGCCAGAGCAGCTTACTACTCATCATTAATAGAGGAAAATAAGAACACCCCCAGGTTTCTGTTCAGCACTGTAGCCAGGCTGACAGAGAGTCACAGCTCTGTTGAGCCATGTATTCCTATAGACCTCAGAAGTAATGACTTTATGAGCTTCTTTAATGATAAAATTCTAACTATTAGAGACAAAATTCAGCACCTCCTGCCCTCAGTTGGTACTGACTTATCTTCAAACACAGGAACCTTAGAAACAACTGTAAAACCTGTACATTTAGACTGCTTTTCTCCCATCGACCGTAATCAACTAGCTTCCATGATTTCCTCATCTAAGCCATCAACGTGTCTCTTAGACCCCGTCCCAACTAGGCTGCTTAAAGAAGTTTTACCCTTAGTTAGCATTTCTTTACTAGATGTGATCAATCTGTCCTTATTAAAAGGCTATGTGCCACAGTCCTTTAAAGTAGCTGTAATTAAACCTCTTCTTAAAAAGCCCACTCTTGATCCAGGGATTTTGTCAAATTATAGACCTATATCTAACCCTCCTTTTCTCTCTAAGGTCCTTGAGAAAGCAGTAGCCAATCAGTTGTGTGACTTTCTACACAACAACAAGCTGTTTGAGGATTTTCAGTCAGGATTTAGAGTGCATCATAGCACAGAGACAGCACTGGTGAAAGTTACAAATGACCTTCTAATTGCATCAGACAAAGGACTTGTCTCTGTACTTGTCTTAATAGATCTTAGTGCTGCATTCGATACCATTGACCATCACATTCTATTACAGAGACTAGAACATTTAATTGGCATTAAAGGTACTGCACTAAGCTGGTTTAAATCCTATTTATCAGATCGATATCAGTTTGTACATGTTAATGATGAATCCTCTATGCACGCCAAAGTTAGTCACGGAGTTCCACAAGGTTCCGTGCTTGGACCAATTCTATTTACCTTGTATATGCTTCCTTTAGGCAATATTATTAGGAAGCACTCCATAAATTTTCATTGTTATGCAGATGATACCCAATTGTATTTATCGATCAAGCCAGATGAAACCAATCAATTAGCTAAACTTCAGGCATGCCTTAAGGACATAAAGGCCTGGATGACCTGCAATTTTCTGATGTTAAACTCAGACAAAACCGAAGTTATTGTACTTGGCCCCGAACACCTTCGAAACACATTATCTAAAGATATAGTTTCTCTAGATGGCATTGCCCTGGCCTCCAGCGAAACCGTAAGGAATCTTGGAGTTATCTTTGATCAGGATATGTCCTTTAACTCCCAAATAAACAAACTTCAAGAACTGCCTTTTTTCATTTACGTAACATTGCAAAAATCAGGCACATCCTATCTCAAAAAGATGCAGAAAAACTAGTCCATGCATTTGTTACGTCTAGGCTGGACTATTGCAACTCTCTATTATCAGGCTGCCCCAATAAATCTCTTAAGACTCTCCAGCTGATTCAGAATGCTGCGGCACGTTTACTGACAAGAACCAGAAAAAGAGAACATATTTCTCCAATATTAGCTTCTCTACACTGGCTCCCTGTAAAATCCAGAATAGAATTTGAAATCCTTCTCCTCACCTTCAAAGCCCTAAATGGTCAGGCACCATCAGCTCATAGTACCCTATTACCCCACTAGAGCACTGCGCTCCCAGAATGCAGGGTTCCTTGTGGTTCCTAGAGTCTCTAAAAGTAGAATGGGAGCCAGAGCCTTCAGCTATCAAGCTCCTCTCCTGTGGAACCAGATCCCAGTTTGTGTACGGGAGGCGGACAACCTCCTCACATTTAAGAGTAGGCTTAAGACTTTCCTCTTTGATAAAGCTTATAGTAAGGCTGACTCAGGTGACCCCTGAGCCACCCCTTAGTTATGCTGCTATAGGCCTAGACTGCCGGGGGACTTCCTATGATGCACTGAGCTCCTGTCTCCTCCTCTTCCTCTCCATCTGTATGCCCTCATATCCCATCAATGCTTGTTATTAATTCAACTTCTTCCCGTAGTTGTGTGCTTTCTCTCCTCTCTCTCTCTCCCTCCCCTTCTGTTGCTTTCTGCAGGTGTTTCTGCCTCTGGAGCTGTGGAGTCTGGGTCTGTGGTTGCTGCCGCCTGCTGCCCCCGTGCTCCTGCTCTGCACCCGCTGATGCTATTGCTGTTGTTGCTGTTATTAGTATTGCTATTATATTGTTGCTCTTAGTGTTGTTTCTGTTGGTGTTAACATCAATGCCATTACCATATCTATGCTGTATTGAGCTGCTGTATGTTCTCTTTCCTCCTGCTCTCTCTCTCCCGCTCCCCCCTTCCCCCTTCAACCCAACCGGTCGAGGCAGATGACCGCCCACCTTGAGCCTGGTTCTGCTCGAGGTTTCTACCTGTTAAAAGGGAGTTTTTCCTTGCCACTGTCGCATAGTGCTTGCTCATGGTGGGAACTGTTGGGTCTCTGTAAATATAAAGAGTCGGTCTAGACTTGCTCTATTCGAAAAAGTGCCCTGAGATAACTTTGTTATGATATGGCGCTATATAAATAAAACTGAATTGAAACTGAATTGAATTGTACTTTGACATTCTCCTCCTAGAGATTTAATCAGATCCACATCAAATTTGGTCAGTTTATATGAGAGACATGCATGATGCTAAGTTGCGAAGCTTTTGAGTTTTCGTTGAACGGCGTGCCCATGGGGTGGCGTGGAATTTACGTGTTTCGCTGTCAAACAGGAAGTGGTTTATAACTGGACTGTACATTATCCAAGAGGCCCCAAACTTACCATGTTTCATGACCCCCCTGCCCTGAAGGTATCTATATGCTACTTTTCAGTCACAGTCATAGCGCCACCTACTGGCAGCAGGAAATGACATGCCTTATCGTCTGACATGCTACTCCTAGTGGGTTGAGCAGAACAACCTCAAATTTGGCCAGTAAAGCCTTAAGACCTTGATGATGCTTTACACACCAGAGTGCTCCAGAACACCAAACAGCCAAAAGTTCTGCTTTTATAGAGCTAGTCACACTTCTTGATGATTAAGTAATCTTGTGCATTTGATTAGTGCCTCTTGGAGCCATACCCTAAAATGCACAGGAAGTCAGTTATTTTGAATGCAATTTCAATTTTTAGTGAAATTTTTGCTATTTCCAGGACTCGTATTTTGATTAACTCCACCTAGAGAATTTATTAGATCCACTTCAGATTTGGGCTGTACAATCTAAAGACCATTGTGATTAAAAGTTGTTTTTGAAAAGTTGTACTAAAAACAGGAAGTAAGTCCTGTGAGACAATCATCATTTGATTTACATGACAGCAGAAGGAGGAGGACAGGATGAGGACGATGTGATCCTGCAGTTTCCACTAGATGGCAGTGTTGGTTTGCTAATGGATGGACTCCTCTGCTACAGAGCATTTGGCTGATGTCTTGTCTTCTTCATTCTTTCTAAACTCTAAACTTCACTCAGCAATATTATAAGGTAGATATATTATTGTGCCTGTATTAATTGTATAGTTTATAGTGTCTTTTGTTTTTTGAGCCAACTTAAGGGAAAGCAAATCCTTCACTCAACTTTAGTTTATTTGGACAAATATGAGTACACTGTAAAAGTAAATACTCACTTTATATAAAATATGAATATGACAAAAATGTCTTTGCTCTGCTGGCACAGTCCTCTGTCCTCTTAACTATCTTTGAGAGGACTGAGAATCAGTTGAATCAAAACACTTTGGCGGTGCACTAAAGTGTTATAATGTCGGTCGTGAAACAGCGGATGCTGCCTGCCCTGATGTACGTAGATGTGCAAGGGCCCATTCATCCCTGCTTGCAGCTTTAATTGTCACTGAAACATCAGTAACACTGCATAAAATTCCCATTCATAATAGAAATGTCAGTTCATCTGGACACCGTCCAACCTCAGACCTTCAGACTAGTTTGAGACTCATGATATCTCATTTAGTGTGTCAGTATAGCTGATGGCACAGTCCAGCTGTGGTCACAGACATATCGACTGATTCAGTGTATAACAGCAAATTGAACATTTGCTAAACCCCACGCCCCTTAGTAACTGTTGCTACGCCTTGCTCAGCCTGAGCTTTTTGTTCTCCCATGTCACACATGCAGTTTAAAATGATAACAGTAGCAGATTTACTACTCTTAGTCATTTTCAAAACAACACCTCTGATGTCAGGGAAGCAGCTTCTCATTTCTAGCCAGCGACCATCAGTTTTGATGGCTGAAATGACACCTGCTGCTAGCAGATTTTATTTTTTTTCTAGAGTGCCAAAATTGTGCCCAGAAAAAGAAATGTTTTTATTTCAACATATTTGACATAAAAAAACATGCTAGAGCTCATATTTGTGTTGATTTCTTATTAGCTCTTGTTCTTGTTTGTAATAAATAAACATGCATAACTTTAACTGTAGAACTGTTAAGAAGTTTTGATTGTAATGTCTGAAAGTATAAAAAATAAATAAATAAATTTGTGCCCAAAAAATTGATTCAAATGTTTTTGAGGGGTGGTGGGTGAAATGCTCCTTGGCCTTGGAGATGACGCTGGATTACTAGGTAGTGAACTAGTTAGCCGAGGATGCTAATGATTGCAGCTTACATTTGAGCAGACAAACACCCTGTTTAATCCATTCCTTACCCTTTTGCTCTGTATTTTTGGTTTTGGGGAGACTAAAAGAAAAGAAACCACCATCCAAAATATTTATACAGAGTATCGCTCTTACTACAGCCCTTTGCTTCAACATGTGGAGAAATCAAAAGCAGACCTGCTGTGCCTAGTTACAGTTGCAAGAAATGATTGGACAACTGCTGTTCGAGGGAGGGTCTCAGCTCTCACCTACCTGCTCTTAATGCGCAGTTGGGCTCCTCCTGCTGAACATGGTCTGCTGTGGTGGGATGACACTGATGTTTGTTGTGGTGGTGGTGGAGGAGGAAGACTGGGGAGGGAGGGATGTGAAGTACCAAACTCCTCGATATGTCCTGGATCAAACTCCCTGAGGAGAGAAATGACAGAAATGACAACATTATTTTGATGAGAAATTCCTCCTCATCCTGCATAATGTTTTCTATTTTATATACTGATTGATTGATTGATTGATTTTAAGAGAAATACTGTCACATATTTCAATCATTTCTACTTTGCCATTTGTTGTTACCGCCAATGAAACTTAACACTTCCACCATTTTTCACATTAAAATTTTATCAGCAAAGGAAGAGATTATGACTTTAAAGTTGCCACAGGGCTTTTAATATTAAATACTTGCAGGAAGTGTTGTATTTCATTGACAGTACCTTAACAGACACTGTTAGCCTCTAGATGGATTTTTAAAGTTCATTTTGATGCTTTCAGAATATTGTTCTTTTCTAAAATTTCTTTCTGATTTTCTGGCCCAGAGCAGATTAGCTAATCTACAACCATCACACTTACAGAATCACCACATGGCTGCAAAAATAAACCAAGCCTGCTGCGTTCAGGTCAGACTGGTTCAAACAGGACTGTCTGCATGTCTGTTTTCTGTTCCTATAAGATCACATTGACAATTTAGTAATTTAACAGAGCAAACTGTGCCGAAGACACGTGCCAGCTAAGACAGGCAACACCACAAACCTGTTTCATGATTTGAAACAATATCACCCATTAGAACACGCACAAAGAAAGAAATTACGGTACCTCATATTTGTGAAATGTTTCGCTGTTTGGCTAATGTTTGTCATGTTCTGACAATAAGGAATAGTTTAAAACCACAATTAACCACCTGGTTTCTTCAACTTTCACTCAGAAGTAAAACTCAGCCTTTGAACTTGAAAGAAATAATGATTTGACATTTTTTGTGATAATTATCAATAATTATAGCGAAAAAAATAAATGAATATATATATATATATATATATATATATATATATATATATATATACAGTCATGTGAAAAAATTAGGACACCCTATGAAAGCCTGTGTGGTTTTTTTTTAAACATATTTGGACATATGGATATTTAATATCAATTTTAACAATACTGAGACATTCAAGTAATATAACTAAACAATTAACTGAAGAAAAGTTTTTAAACTTTCTGTAAAATGTAATTTAAAAAACATGCAAATGCAATTAGGACACCCCCCCATTTATTCCCACTTAAAATGGCTAAAATCACACACACAGGTGTATCACATCAGGTGCACATGATTAGAACATTGTTACTCCGCATTTTGAAGGAGGCTTGCCCTATTTAAACCTCAGACATTTAGTTTGGTGTGCTTCTGACTGTTGAAGTGAGAGTGAACACCATGGTGTGATTAAAAGAGCTGTCTGAGGCCATCAGAAAGAAGATTGCAGCAGCTTATGAGTCTGGTAAGGGATTTAAAAAGATCTCAAAAGAATTTGAAATCAGCCATTCCACTGTCCGGAAAATAGTCTACAAGTGGAGGACATTCAAAACAACTGCCAACATGCCCAGGTCTGGCCGTCCAAGCAAGTTCACCCCGAGAGCAGACCGCAAGATGCTAAAAGAAGTCTCCAAAACCCCTAAAATGTCATCACGGGACCTACAGCAGGCTCTTGCTACTGTTGACGTGAAAGTGCATGCCTCTACAATCAGAAAGAGACTTCACAAGTATATCTTTCATGGGGGGTGTGCAAGGAGGAAACCTTTGCTCTCTAAGAAAAACATGAAGGCCAGACTGAAGTTTGCCAGAGAGAACAGGGAGACAAAGACCAGGACTTTCTTCTTTGGACAGATGAGTCTAAAATTGAATTATTTGGACACCAGAACAGAGGACATGTTTGGCGTAAACCAAATACAGCATTCCAGGAAAAGAACCTCATACCAACTGTGAAGCATGGAGGTGGAAGTGTCATGGTTTGGGGATGCTTTGCTGCAGCAGGACCTGGCCAGCTCACCATCATAGAATCCACCATGAATTCTATCGTGTATAAGAGAGTGCTTGAGGAACATGTGAGACCATCTGTAAAAAATTAAACTGGACCCTGCAACATGACAATGACCCAAAACATACCAGTAAATCCACCAAGGACTGGCTGAAAACTAAGAAATGGAGAGTCCTGGAATGGCCGAGTCAAAGCCCAGATCTTAATCCCATTGAGATGCTGTGGGGTGACTTGTAACGGGCTGTACATGCAAGAAACCCCTCAAACATCTCACAGCTGAAAGAATTCTGCATTGAGGAGTGGGGCAAACTTTCCTCAGACCGATGTCAGAGACTGGTAGATGGCTACAAGAAGTGTCTCACTGAAGTTATTTCAGCCAAAGGGGGTAACACTAGCTATTAGGGGGTAGGGTGTCCTAACTTTTTCCTCAGCTAGAATACGCATTTTTGTTTAGCTTTTGTTTAATGAGTAAAACAAGGTTAATTTTTGTTGTTTACCTGCAATTAAATCACTTTGTTTTACAGAGATAAATAAAAACAAGATTAGACATCAATATGTGAACATTTCTTAATAAAGAACTGAATATTTAATGGGGCGTCCTAATTTTTTCACGTGTGTGTGTGTGTATGTATGTATGTATGTATATATATCCTTTAAATCATGGCGGTGCACTTAAGCTGCTCTGCTCACTCGTTTTCTGCCAAGTATGCTGCCACACCGCTCACGTGAAAGCGATGCTTTCACTTGCTGCAACGGCTTTAGGGCTACATGCAAATCACGATTGGCCCTCCTCCAGTCCAGAAAGTGTTGGTGAGCATCTAAAGACACCACATTTAAAGCTGGGGTAGGCAAAATCTGCACAACCTAGGCAAAACCTGCTGCCTCGTATCACTCCGCTAAGCCCCTCCCACCAAACCCACAACTTCGACCAGCAGCAGAAGGAGCCGGTTCCCCAGTGAAACCGTATCCCTCGTAGGGCTCGCTCTCCACAGCGTGAGCCTCACCAAGACCGCGGTCCCTCCCGCCACTACTTGTCTTCTCAAAGACGCCCCTCTAGTCATTGAACATAATGAGCCTGAAGCTCTGTGTGGAGCTGGGACATGCTGTTATGTACTATACACCACTGTAGGCAAAAGAGGTGTTGGAAATTTATCAGAAGTTTCAGGATTTTCCGCCACTGAATCAGGTTTTCACTGTCTGAAGGGACGTGCATGCGCATCTGCTCTTGTAGCTTAGCCAATACAAACGCACTGTTTCTTTGAAATAACCTGTGATTGGCTAAAGTCTACCGTCACGGGATAGATTTTCTGAATCCTGAAAACAGAGGCAGGGGTGGGGGTGGGGGTGGGGGGGCTGAAGACCATATGGCATTTTTGCCCAATGACGCCAAAAGAAAACTGCCTACCCAACCTTTAACCTGTTAAGATGCAATAACTTGCCATTTAAAGACATAATGATCATGTTTTGTTTTTGTCAAGTGACTTGCAATACAAGATTACACAAAGCCACCTGTGTGTGTGTGTGTGTGTGTGTGTGTGTGTGTGTGTGTGCGTGCGCACACATGCGACCATCGTCAGTTTCTGTGCGCAAAATCCAATCACAAGAAGAAAAAGGAAAGTTAATAATGAAGACAACAGAGAATTCAAAGAGGAATGGACAGTCCAGCACTAAACCTGTGCGTTCATGCTGCAGCTGCTTGACCAATGACAACTTTCTCCCATTTCTCCCACTCCCAAGTCAAGCCACTACACTGTCTTGTTGAATGTGTGTAGTTTTAGTAAAATTATATGATAAATGTATTGTTACATGTTAGATAATTTACTGAAGTTCAATAAATTTGAAACTTACATTATTATCTGCTGAGTATTCAGAACTTCATACAGCAGATATCTAAATGCTAATCTGTACCACACACACACACACACACACACAGAGAGAGAGAGAGAGAGAGAGAGCGAGAGAGATGGTGCACAGATAAAAGCCCATTAAAGTTAAACCTGTGGAGCTGCTTAGTGGAATATGTGGCAGCCACAACACTCTGAAATCACCTGAACAGGAGGGACTATGTTGTCACATCCACTTTACATGTCATTACACACACACACACTGCTCTCTCTGTACCTTTTTACCTGGGACTGAGCTCACCTGAAATCAATAATTTTCAGATAGTTACTCTGACATCCAGAGGTTAACAGCAGTGTTCAACCAAAGGAAAGTCTGAATGAGACCTGAGGGTTGAACCTCATGTTGTGAATTGGTCGCACTTTATTTTACGGTACACTAACAAGACGTAGTAAGTCGTACTTTGGTGTGTCTCAAGTAGCAGATATGTGATTTCCCTTTAGTTTATGGTACAGTTCTGTTGTAATGTGTCGCAAATTACCCTCTAAGAAGGTCTAATAAGGATCTAACAGTGGGAAATAAAGATGCAATGTCCTGACAGCTTCCATAGCCTAATGTTACTGGGGTTGGATAGTGACATGGCATTAAATGGTCTGATGTCCTCACTCTTATGGGAGTAGAGCGTCGAGGAAGCATGTATTAGGCTACGTATCACTACCTACAAACTCAACGGGAACTAATTAGGGTATAATTGTGTTTACTGTCTAATAAAGAACATTATCTCTAGTTTTTGTCTAATTTGATACAAAGTACGACTGTGGTGGTGGGGCGTGGTTGGAGCTTGGCTGAAGAGAGGGAGAAGTGGAGGAGTGGCTCAGGAGCTCAGGGCAGGTAGCCCGGGGAGACGCAGGTGCAGCGCATTAATTAATCTGTGTGCTCATATCAGTAGCGGCAGCCCTGAGGAGAGGAGAACGACGACTGACACGACGACACAGAGCAGGAGAGCCACAGCAGCTGAGAGTGGGAAAAACGGACACAGCTGAAAATAAAAAGAACCAGACCGGTTTCTACACGCAGACTGTGTGTGTGTCTCTGTTGACGGGCCCGGGGTTGCGAGAGCGCGCTACAACGACTTATTACATCATTGGTGTACTGTAAAATAAAGTTCGACTGTGAATTTTGGGGAAATGTGAGTTGCAGAGGAGGCGTGAAGGGAGTGACATTAGGGATAGATACTGCATGAGGTGTGAGAGACAGGTGCAGCTAGTGAAAGTTAGTTAGTGTTGTTTGGCCAGCTGATTTGGCCCGCTCACCAACACGGTCAGCAGTTGGAGCTGCTGCAGTGGCTATGATACACAGCTCATAGAGGCAGTTAAGGTACTTAATGCCCGATTCCCGCAATTTGCATCAAAATTCTTCATTACTCAGTCAAATCTGACCGTACTGTAAATAGCATCATAAACATCCACAGAAATACACACAACTTGACGTGTTAAATTTTCATTGGGGGACCATGGTGGCCTAGGGGTTAAGGCGTTGACCATTAAAAGCAACATTCCTGTTTGCGTCTGGTCAGGGACATTTGCTGCATGTTGTTCCCCATCTCCTTCTCCTAACATCTCCTGCTATCTCTCTACTGTGGGCTGTCCAATAAAGGCATAAAATGGACAAAGGAAAAATATGATGCCTTTTTTCACTTACGTAACATTTCAAAAATCAGGCCTATCCTGTCTCAAAAAGATGCAGAAAAACTAGTCCATGCATTTGTTACGTCTAGGCTGGATTATTGCAACTCTATTATCAGGCTGCCCCAATAAGTCCCTTAAGACTCTCCAGCTGATCCAGAATGCTGCGGCATGTTTACTGACAAGAACCAGGAAAAGGGATCATATTTCTCCCATATTAGCTTCTCTACACTGGCTCCCTGTAAAATCCAGAACAGAATTTAAAATCTTCCTTCATATCTAAAAGAGCTCATAGTACCCTATTACCCCACTAGAGCACTACGCTCCCAGAATGCAGGGTTCCTAGTGGTTCCTAGAGTCTCCAAAAGTGGGAGGCAGAGCCTTCAGAGCCTCTCCTGTGGAACCAGCTTCCAGTTTGTGTACGGGAGGCGGACACCCTCCTCACATTTAAGAGTAGGCTTAAGACTTTCCTCTTTGATAAAGCTTATAGTAGGGCTGACTCAGGTGACCCCTGAGCCACCCCTTAGTTATGCTGATATAGGCCTAGACTGCCGGGAGACTTCCTATGATGCACTGAGCTCCTCTCTCCTCCTCTTCCTCTCCACCTGTACGCACTCCTATCCCATTAATGCTTGTTACTAACTCGACTGCTTCCCCTTCCCATAGTTGTGTGCTCTCTCTCTCTCTCTCTCTCAACGCAACCGGTCGAGGCAGATGACCGCCCACCCAGAGCCTGGTTCTGCTCGAGGTTTCTACCCGTTAAAAGGGAGTTTTTCCTTGCCACTGTCGCCTAGTGCTTGCTCATGGTGGGAACTGTTGGGTCTCTGTAAATATAACGAGTCGGTCTAGACCTGCTCTATATGAAAAAGTGCCCTGAGATAACTTTGTTATGATATGGCGCTAAATATAAAGAGTCGGTCTAGACCTGCTCTATATGAAAAAGTGCCCTGAGATAACTTTGTTATGATATGACGCTATATAACTAAAACTGAATTGAAGTGAATTGAATTTTAGTTCGCGTTCACAATAACTGTTTACAAACAATACAAGAGGTGTAAGCATGAAGTTATATGGACTGACAGGTAACTCATTGATTGGACAGTTTTGGTGATCATCTGCATTATCAACGCTACATGAACCCATGGAGAAAATTTGTGAACTGCACAAAACAGGTTAGAGGTGATAGCATCTTAAAAGATGTGACAAGAGACATATTTTGGTATCACTTACATTTACACCTACAATTATTCCCTGGAGGCTTACTCTAACATTACTACCATACTGATTTGCCATGCACAGATAGTGTGTCATTGAACGTAATACAAAATTTTGCAGAATGGTCCAATATCAATGATAGGGTTGACAGATGAGTCCCCACAATATTGTTAATACACACACATCGACACACACATAGAGTAGTTAACTGGGAAACTGTTTTGTGGTGGATTCGTTCCTGTAATGACTTCTTCCTCTTAATTTTTAAGCACAGAAACTCAAACATTCATTAAGCTCGATTACATCAACCAACAACAAAAGTGCACAAAGACGGAGTCACTGGAGATGAATGGAAGAAGACAAAGACAGAGAAGGAGAGAGAGAGGGGGGGGGGACACCTACAGACAACCACATAACTGTGATTAAAACTTGCTACAAGACAAAACAGTGTTCAAATTCCTCTTGGCCTACATTTGTCACTAAGTATATTTCCAGTTTCAATCCTGTTTTTATTTACATTTTGAATTTGTTCATTAAAGTGTAACTACACCCTCATTCAGCTAGTACTCTCCTTCCCAGCATATTTAAAAAATGCTATGAGTGAACAAGAACTGTAGGAGGCGTGGCATGTAGTGTGTGGGTCAGGGGACATGGTGGAGACTGATTAATACAGATTTGAGTCTTTTTTTATATAAATTTCCTGACGTAGATAGGTCCCTGTCATGATCCCAAGGACTGGTGTACACTGTGTTTTGTTCTGTTTCCTGTTTTATTTTGAAGGTCTGTTCTTGGTTCACGGTTTTGATTTACTTCCTGTCTTTGTTCGGTTTGCCACCAGTTTGATTAGGTGTCTTGTCTCTCACCTGTTTCTTGTTTCCTTGTTGTCTCTCTTATTTATACCAGCCCCTTTCTTTTGTTCTTTGTCAAGTCATTGTTGCTGTTTGGTTGATGTGTGTTTCCTGCGTTCCATGAGATGTCATTCTTCCAGTGATTCCCTGTGTGTCTGTTCCTGTGGTGTTCTCCGTGAGTTAACGTTTGTGTAATAAATCCACAATGCCACAATGGCCCATCGTAACAGTCCCAACCGGTTGACTCTATGTCAGCATTGACCTTGCAGGTTCAGGGCTGATTTAAAACAGCAGATGGCATGTTGAACCATTTTAAATCCATGAAATGCCGATTTTTATAAATTTGGTAAGAAATGTCAATATTAACACCAGCATTGATGTGGTTCATCACAGTACAGTCATATCATTTAGTTTACAGCTCAAAAAAACAAGTTTGTGTGCAGTATCTCTTTAAGAAATGGAAAAAAATACATGAAAAAGCAACAATAACACAAACTACACTAAAAGTTAATCACAAATGCAACCATTAAAGTTACTACTTCTCCGACAAATGATGTCATCGTATTTGGCACACTGGAGAATATTCAAACACAACTGATGGAAACAAATACTGATGTAAATTTTCTTTTGCTAAACTTTTGAATGGAAACAGAAGTATTTAACCCACAGTCAGCAGAGTGCACTTCAGTCCTCAGATCATCAACATCACAACCAAATCTTAGGAGTTCAAAAGTCAAAGGTCATAGAACCTCGACAACAGCTGTAACACTATTTTTACTATCACTGTTATTGTAATCAACAACCATCATCTCATACAAACACTGTGACACACTGCTGATAACTGTGCTAGTATGCTGCATGACCTCCTAACAGACATCTTGACTCATCTCCTGCTCTCGTCTCTGTTCAGCTCTTTAACTCACCTCCCTGCAGTCTGATTCACTGTTTTCATTCATATTTAAAATGTCAACTTAATAATAATAATAAGAAGAAGAATTGTGAAGCATCCTGGCACTAAGCCCACATTCACACCAACTTCAGCCCTGCGTGAAAAAATGCAGCACTCACGCAAAAAAATTAAACCTGGCTCAACTTTTGCTGCAACGCAATGCGATGGCATGCGACAGCGCGCTGCGTTGGCCAATCACAAGACTTTACTATCATGTGTAGTGCTCATCTCTGTGGCCAAATCTTTGCCAGAACAAAAGGACTGAATAAGGAGGGACAAGTTTTTTTTTCGTGGTCAGCTTTGCATTCTGAGTGAGAGAGTCACATAAACAAAACAAAACAAAACAAAGCACATGCAAATACTAAGACCAGTAAAGAACAGAAGAAGACAGCTGCCAAACCTGCTCGACAAAGTACTGACTGATTGACTGCAGAGTCTGTTCACACTGAGGACACTGACAAAACCTGAAAAATATACACCAATCAGCCATAACATTATGACCACTGACAGGTGAAGTGAAAAACACTGATTATCTTGTTACAATGGCACCTGTCAGTGGGTGGGATATAGTAGGCAGCAAGTGAACATTTTGTCTTCGCAGTTGATGTGTTGGAAGCAGGAAAAATGGGCAAGCGTAAGGATGTGAGCGACTTTGACAAGGGCCAAATTGTGATGGCTAGACGACTGGGTCAGAGCATCTCCAAAACTGCAGCTCTTGTGGGGTGTTCCCAGTCTGCAGTGGTCAGTAACTACCAAAAGTGGTCCAAGGAAGGAACCAGCGAAAGGGTCATGGGCGGTCAAGGCTCATTGATGCGTGTGGGGAGCGAAGACTGGCCCATGTGGTCCGATCCAACAGAAGAGCTACTGTAGATCAAATTGCTGAAAATGTTAATGCTGGTTCTGATAGAAAGGTGTCAGAACACACAGTGCATCGCAGTTTGTTGTGTATGGGGCTGTGTAGCTGCAGACCGGTCAGGGTGCCCATGCTGACCCCTGTTCACCGCGGAAAGTGCCTTACAATGGGCACGTGAGCATCAGAACTGGACCACAGAGCAATGGGAGAAGGTGGCCTGGTCTGATGAATCATGTTTTTGTTTACATCATGTGGATGGCTAGGTGCGTGTGCATCACTGACCTGGGGGAGACATGGCACCAGGATGCACTATGGGAAGAAGGCAAGCCGGCGGAGGCAGTGTGATGCTTTGGGCAATGTTCTGCTGGGAAACCTTGGGTCCTGCCATTCATGTGGATGTTACTTTGACACGTACCACCTACCTAAACATTGTTGCAGACCAAGTACACCCCTTCATGGAAATGGTATTCCCTAATGGCAGTGGCCTCTTTCAGCAGGATAATGCGCCCTGCCACAGTGCAAAAATGGTTCAGGAATGGTTTGAGGAACACGACAACGAGTTCAAGGTTTTGATTTGGCCTCCAAATTCCCCAGATCTCAATCCAGTTGAGCATCTGTGGGATGTGTTGGACAAACAAGTCTGATCCATGGAGGCCCCACCTCACAACTTACAGGACTTAAAGGATCTGCTGCTAATGTCTTGGTGCCAGATACCACAGCACACCATCAGAGGTCTAGTGGAGTCCATGCCTCAACGGGTCAGGGCTGTTTTGGTGGCAAAAGGGGGACCTACACAATATTAGGCAGGTGGTCATAATGTTATGGCTGATTGGTGTACACTTAGTCTTCTACATTATGGAGGTGTCATTAATATAGATGAGACAACTCTCACTGTAAAACCTTCAGATGCTGCCTGTCAGTCTGCCCTTAGATTCATAACTGAGGATTCCTAGTGGTGTAAGAAGACAGTTACATGGGCTCCACCAGTACCCATCAACCACAGCTGCTGAATTCTGGTGTTTGTTTACATGTGGAGCAGATGCTATAGATGCTACATTTTGGTTCACTTCACTTTAGGTTTTATCTGAAAAATGTCCACTGAATGATCCAAAATGAGATAACAGGCAGGAATAAAAGCTGCAAGCAGCGATGAACAGGCCCTCGCACCTTCCCGCACGTCAGGGTGCTGGAGGGACACCGATGGATGCGGCTGTGGATTTTCACGACTGTTGGCAGACATGACGTTTTGCACATTTTCTATCAATTCCTGTTTCCCCTATGTGGCTCTAGAGAACACACTCTAAACATGCATTATGTTGCTGCATGTCAAGTGTGGACAACACAACTTAAATTTCATGGAAATCGGATGGTGTTTGTCACAGAAAGCTTACTTCCTGGTGCCAGTAGGTGGAGCTATGACTATAACGCCAGTGTGGGTCCTTAAGCAGGGCCCTTAACGCTACCTGCCTACCTCATATAATGATGATAACAAGCCCTGCAGAGAGGCTTAACGCAAGAGCAGCTGACCTGAGATTGAAGATCATAACCAAGCTGGACACCTGGAACCCCCGTGGCCGATTAGCAAGACTAACTGAAGTACCCTCTGAAAGTAGTACCCTAACTACTTTCACCCTAAACTAGAAGATGTAAACGCAGCACTACAGACAATCCCTACTGCGACCATCACTGAGACCAATAAGCTGACATACACCACAGCAACAGTGATCCTTGAGATGCTTGGCAAGATGAGTAAGAGCCATAAGGAGCAGTATCCTCCATGGAGAAGGAGGCTGGAGGCCAGGATTAAGGCAACACGGAGGGAAGTTAGCCAGCTATCAGAACTACAGAAAGGTGTGACGAAGAAGGGGCTGCCTAAAAAGTACAACAAGCTGCCCATACCTGAGGCCCTGGAGACTGCCAAACAAAGACTCCCTGGCCACCCGCCTAAAGAGGTACACCAGAGAAGCAGAAGCTAGGAGAATAAACAGAATGTTCATCCAAAGTGTACTCTCAGTGGCAGGGTAACAAGAACAGATCTGCCCAGGGCTGAGACTGAACAATACTGGAAGAGCATATGGGAGAAGGAGGCATTACATAACACCAATGCTCAATGGCTAGTGGATCTAAGAGCAGACCATAGCAATCTCCCAGAACAAGAGCCAGTAACCATCACAATGGCAGACATCCAAGAAAGAGTGTCAG
The DNA here is from genome assembly GCA_005408345.1 of Macquaria australasica. NCBI lineage: Eukaryota > Metazoa > Chordata > Actinopteri > Centrarchiformes > Percichthyidae > Macquaria > Macquaria australasica. Next base: position 17,112 of record SEMN01001706.1, read on the forward strand.
GTATGAAGAGCTGGACAGCACCAGGCCCGGATATGATCCACACCTACTGGCTCAAGAAACTAACTGCACTCCATGAACGCCTGGCAGCACAGATGAACCAACTGCTGATAGATGGGGCCCACCCAGAGTGGTTAACCCAAGGGCGGACGGTCCTGATCATGAAGGACCCCCAGAAGGGCGCAATTCCATCCAACTACCGGCCAATAACCTGCCTCTGTACAACATGGAAGCTCCTGTCAGGCATCGTAGCGGCTAAGATGAATAGGCACATGGCCCAATACATGAGCAGGGCCCAGAAAGGAATTGGTAGCGATACCAGGGGAGCCAAGCACCAGCTGCTGGTAGACAGAGCAGTCACTCGAGACTGTAAGACCAGACAGACCAATCTGTGCACCGCCTGGATTGATTACAAGAAAGCCTATGACTCACTAATCCACACCACCTGGATCTACAGCGACGACATTGGAATGTCATTCGGACTAGACAAGTGTGGCCGGATGGTCTCCAAGAGAGGGAAGGTAGTCAGAACTGAAGGGATCAGACTACCAGAAGGCAACATAGCAGATGTGGAGGACAGCTACAAGTACCTTAGGATCCTGCAAGCAAATGGCAACCATGAAGAGGCCGCAAGAAGGTCAGCCACAGCCAAATACCTCCACAGAGTAAGGCAAGTCCTGAAGAGTCAGCTGAATGGGAAGAACAAGGTCCGAGCTATCAACACCTACGCCCTGCCCATCATCAGATACCCCGCTGGCATAATAAGCTGGCCAAAAGAGTTGATCGATGCCACTGATATAAAGACCAGGAAGCTCCTCACAATGCATGGAGGATTTCACCCCAAGTCCAGCACCCTGAGACTGTACACTAAGCGGAAGGAAGGAGGCCAAGGACTAGTGAGCGTCAGAACCACTATCCAGGATGAAACAACAAAGATCCATGAGTACATCAGGAAGATGGCCCCAAGTGATAAGATGCTTAGTGAGTACCTCAGGCAGCAGAAGCTGGATGAGGAAGGAGAGCAGGTGGAACCATCATGGGAGGACAAACCCCTGCACGGTATGTACCACCGGCAGATAGAAGAAGTGGCTGATATCGAGAAATCCTACCAGTGGCTGGAAAAGGCTGGACTGAAAGACAGCACAGAGGCACTAATCATGGCAGCACAGGAACAGGCTCTGAGCACAAGATCGATAGAGGCCGGGATCTACCACACCAGGCAGGACGCCAGGTGCAGACTGTGCAAAGATGCCCCTGAGACAATCCAGCACATAACAGCGGGGTGTAAGATGCAAGCAGGCATGGAACGTCATAACCAAGTAGCTGGCATAGTGTACAGGAACATCTGTGCCGAGTATGGGCTGAAAGTCCCACGGTCAAGATGGGACACACCTCTGAAGGTGGTGGAGAATGACCAAGCTAAGATCCTGTGGGACTTCCAGATACAGACTGACAAACTGGTGATGGCGAATCAACCAGACATAGTAGTGGTGGACAAACAACAGAAGAAGGCAGTAGTGATAGATGTAGCAATCCCAAGCGACGGCAACATCAGGAAGAAGGAATGCGAGAAGCTCGAGAAATACCAAGGGCTGAAAGAGGAGCTAGAAAAGATGTGGAAAGTGAAGGCAACAGTGGTCCCCGTGGTAATCGGAACACTCGGGGCTGTGACAACAAAACTGGGAGAGTGGCTCCAGCAGATTACAGGAACAACATCCGAGATCTCTGTCCAGAAGAGTGCAGTACTAGGAACAGCTAAGATACTGCGCAGGACACTCAAGCTCCCGAGCTTGAAGGAGGAATAGACCACCCACAGGGGCGAGTGGGGAATTTTTTTATTTTATTTATATATACAGTGTGTATGTACTTTTACAGTGTACTCATATTTGTCAAAATAAACTAAACCAAAGTTGTGTGAAGGTTTTGCTTTCCCTTCAGTTGGCTCAAAAAAATAAAAACACTACAAACTATACAATTAATACAGGCACAATAAAGTATCTGTGTTATAATATTGCTGAGTGAAGTTTAAAAAGAATGAACACAGACATCAGTCAAATGCTCTTTAGGAGAGGAGTTAATTCATTAGTAAACCAACACTGCCATCTAGTGGAAATTGCAGGATGACATCAATCTCATCCTGTCCTCCTCCCTTTGCTGCTGTGTAATGTAAATCAAATGATGATTGTCTTACAAGGCTTACTTCCTGTTTTCAGTAGGTGGCGCTATGACTATGACTGAATATTGTCATATAGATGTCCTCTGACCTGTAAAATTATCCAGCATGAGAAATTTGGAGTGTAGTGGATTGTGTACACTCAAGTTTCAAGAACTTCCTGTTTCACGGCGGGACATCGAAGTTCAATGCCACGTCACAGACACGTAATTCAACGAAAACTCAAGCTTTGCGCAACTTTTAATCACAAAGGTCTTCAGATTTTGCAGCCCAAATTTGAAGAGGATCTGATTTATTCTATAGGAGAAGTTCAAGTATGAGGCCTGGAAATGGCAAAAAAGTTCACTAAAAATTGAAATTGCATTAAAAATAATGCAATCCAAGAGGCTTATTTTAAAGGCCAGACACCATGCATGTGCCACCCGAATTTCATACATTTATGTCAAATTTTAAGGGGGGGGCTTTGATTTAGAAAATTTGTAGGGGGCGCTATGGAGCCATTTTGCTACACCCATGTCCAAGACCCATATTAGATGTACATTTGTGCCACTGATGACGCATGTACAAAGTTTGGTGAGTTTTCAAGTATCCCTAGCCCCTCAAAAAACTGCTTCCTGTTTATGGCGAATGATGCATGGTCATGGCAACGCCGTTTGACGAAAACTCACAATCTTCATATTGAAGCATTATCAATGTCTTAAGACTTTGCTGACCAAATTTGAGATGGATCTGGTTAAGCTGCTAGGACAGTGGTTCTCAAACTTTTTTGGGCCAGCACCCCCCTAACCATTATCTAGGTCCCTAACCGCCCCCCATCAAATAAAATGTAGGCGAATTGTCCATCCGGAATATTAATGTTGATTTTTTTTCTGTGTAAAAAAGTATGTCAGTGAATGACAAATAATGATTATTATGATTATTATTTATTATATTTATATTATATGTATTTATTTAATTATTATTATTTAATTATTATTATTATTATTGTTTTATTATTGTTGTTGTTGTTGTTGTTGTTGTTATTGTTATTATTATTATTATTATTATTATTTATTATTATTATTATTATGTGTTATATCATTAAAAAAGTGTGTCACTGAACGCCAAATTACAGGTTTGATTTTAACTGGACAGTTGGAATATCCTTATCATTAGTTTTCTAGGGAGCAAAAAAGTCATATGAATAGAAATTATATTCATGAGTTTAAACTAACTTTAATTAGGTTAGATAACAGCCAATCAGAAATGCCAAACAAGAGCGTTCTTATTAATTGTTCCAACAGAAAACAAGAGCAGCCTACCGAGGAAAAATTCTGAGGCTACTGGAAAAAAAACACAAGGATTTATCTTAACTTTCAAAGGCAATCAGCACTGCAGGTTGCAGAGAAGCTATTGCGGTATTTGTGCTGCATGTGGAGAACCTGGCTGAATCCCTGCTCAACTATATGTTGTTGGGAAAGCAAGAAGCAGCAGCCTAGTCTTCTCCCAGAGAGCCGGGTAACGCTGGGCATATTTGACCCACGTGCTGCCCCAGCCAGAGGTGCGGAAAGTAGCCTGGGCCTCGTTGTGGCACTGGATGTCAACAAGATGCACCTGGATAGCGGGCTCGCATTCGGTCAGGTCCGCTTGAATGGGCTGCACCACCCATCCATGTCAGCCTTAACCATCCTCAGGTGGTCGGTGTAAATAAGGAGACGGTCATCAGTAAGAGCCTTAGACACCTGCAATGAGTGTAACCACCAAATTGTTCTCGATGCAGATTTTTTGACTATTCAATTTTTCACTGGTTATTTTATTGCTAATTAGTCTACTAATAAATGTGTCTTTATATAAATAGTGCACATATGTCAATTATTATCCAACATGTGACTTTTTGGCATTAAATAGGGCAGAATTAATTCAGCAGATTCTTGAATGGAGTTTGGTCTGACATTATTTTGTGCTATTCCAGGCAAATTAAACCTGGTAAATGTCCCATGTTTTGGGATTTCAGATTTCCTTTTATTCATAGACTTGTTAAAGATGTTTAATGAAGACTTAAAGTTCACGACTAGACGAAACTGTTTTAGCTGTAGAGAAACGTTGCAGCGGTAAACTCCGCCGTCTCAGCTGGAATCAAGCCGGCTGATGGCGTTGCTGTGACTCAGCCTGTCAGGTGGCAGGTGTCTGGCTTTAATATGGTTTAAAAAACTGTTTATGTTTATGATGATTGTATAGTTTGTGTTAATATGCTTTGGCAACGTTGTCTTGTATGCACTCATGCCAATAAAGTCACGTGAATTGAATCGTGTTATAGTGTTTGTCTGGATGCTAGACGCTAAGTTGCTTTCATTGACCGACAGCGGAATATCCCTCTTGTAAATTTGTAACCACGGAGATTACGGTGTAGAAATGAATGCTTTCAAGAGGAAGAAACTCTTCATTTCCTCCACGGGGAATACCAAGGAAGAGAGCGTCCATTTTCCTGAGATGACCTGGAGTTGACACAGTAAACAGCATGTTGGTGAAATTGTATAGATGATTCTCTGACGCCCCGTTCCCGCGAAGGCAGCATGGAGCTGTGCTACAGAAAGCTGACAGTGTGGTATGGAAATGATACACCGTCTCGTCTATTCGCATTGTGTAAACTGGCAGGTTTTAGAGTGTTTAGAGTGTTGCAGACCGTATTAATTTGAAAGTAGTTGCAATTTTCAACTCCTCTCATTGTGAATCTTTGGCGCAAACTCAAACGCCCCCCAAGAACACCTCACCGCCACCTTTCAAAAATTTTGCTTCCAGTGCCGAATTACAACAGTTTCATTTTTCATGATGAAACATCAAAATTCGCCGCACTGCCATGGCCATGCCCTTCAGTGAAAACTCACAATTTTCACAGTAAAGCATCATCAAGGTCTTAAGGCTTTACTGCCCAAATGTGAGGTTGTTCTGCTCAACCTCGGCTCAGAGTAGCATGTCAGACTATAAAATGTGTCATTTCCTGCTGCCAGTAGGTGGCGCTATGACTGTGACTGAAAACTAGCATATAGATGCCTTCAGGCTGGGGGGGGCGCAGGGGCTAGTTCGTAAAAAAAATTGTAGGGGGAATAACGAGCCATTTTGCCACACCCATGAGTGAGTATGACGGCATATCACTGCCAAAAGCCGTGCATGCTAATCAGCTAACGGTAGGTTAGTGTAATAATTCAGGACCGTTTCTCTCAGTCACAATGGTGACTGGATCCGCCCACTTACTGCCAAAAAGAAAATCCACTCACGAGCGAGCAGGGGAAAGTTTTGCGAGCAGGAGAGCTGCGCGCTCTCAAAGCATTGTTTTCTCCTCGCAGGCTACAATATTGCTCGCGTGAGCAGAAATATTCTGCGCGCAAGTGCTGTGAAAGCACTCGCAAAAATAATATGCGTGCGTGGCTGTTTCAGTTGTGCGCGCAAGGATCTCATTTGCACGTGCGGATTTTGGCAGTGATATGCCGTCATATGTGAGACCCATAAAATATCAAAATTTTCACCACTTCTGACACATGCAAAATTTCATGAGTTTTTGAGCAGTTTTAGCCCCTCAGAAATGCAATTCATTTGGACAAAGAATAATAATAATAATTCCTTCAGTTACAATAGGGTCCTCGCACGACTTTGTGCTCGGGCCCTAATAATCCTTACAAAAACAATAGATCCTTGCACCATTCGGTGCTCGGGCCCTAATAATCCTTCCAAAAACAATAGGTTCTTTGCACTTTCAGTGCCAGGGAAGGTGAGGAGGAAGTGATGAAAGAGAAGAGCGAGACAGAGAAAATGCGGCTCACAAAAGAAGAAACCCTTGTAAAAGAGGAGATCAACTCATCACAGATAGGTTTTGCAGCTCAAAAGGGAAAAATTCCACCTTCAGACAACTCCAAAGCTGTCTGATGTTGTGTCTTGTTCACAGGGTTGCGAAGTTGGAGGAGTTATTCCAAGTGAAATCGGGTTCATTTTCTCACTGAAAGTTTAAGCACTTCAAGGCTTGGATGGACATAAAACTCTTCTGGTTGAATCCTTACAAAAGATGAACAACTGTGCCAGAAAATATCTGGTTCATTGATAAGTCAAATGAACAACCCTGTGGACACAAAAACTGAAGGAGAGAGGTCAAATACAACAGAGCTTAAAATGATGTTGTGTGCTCTGCTAACTGCAACTAAAGATTACTGTTATTGTAAAAACCTGATTAAACACTCAGCAGTGTAAATCCATTCACTTACAGATTCTGGATCAGTTTGGGATGAATTCAGTGACTTTGGCAATGTGTTTTGTTCCCAACCGCAACAACAAAGCGTTTTGAATTTACTACCGCTTCTGACTGGCTTCTTCTCCATAAGCTACAACAGCTGAGACTCATAGTTACTGTAGTTTTTAGAGCTGACACACACATATCGTGTGTTAAAACAGTTTTTTCTGTTCAAAATTAGCTCGTATATATCTCCTTGGATTTGAAAATTCCTTTCAGCAGAATTCTCTCACACCTCCCTAACGGTTATGGAATAGGCAAGGTCTATTTCGTATGTCAGCTACCGTGCCAAGTATACAACACTAGCTGACCTGACCAAAGCCCAGTTTGTGCATCTCACACGTAGCTGCTGGTAGTAGCAGGCCTTCATAGATGTGCCAGCGGAGAGATGTCGTACATGATGTATTCCTCTTCAGCGGCAGTAAACACAACACATGGGCCTGCCAATAACTGCTATATTCAGAGCTTAACTGTTATGGTTAGGGCTGCTAACCATAACTGGTTGATCCTGGCTGTTCCTGTTTTTCCCCTGCTCCCTTTGTTCCTGTCTGTTTCTCTGTGTTGTGTTTGTCTATGCCTGGGCGTGGCCTTCAGGTTCCAGCTCCCGCCGGTTCCCCTGCACAGCTGAGGCTCATCCAGTACTCAAATACCCGGCTCAGCTCTCCAATCTCCGCCAGATTGTTCCATTCACCTGTGTGGTAACTACGACTAGGCCGTATAGTTCTCTAGTCTTGCTTCCAATGTTTTGTTCTACTCCTGACTCCTGTTCTCCTGTGCTAAAGGTCCTACATCTGCCCGGTTGCCTGCCTGTCCAGCCTTCAGCCTGCTCTGCCCTGCCTGCCCTAGCTCCAGCGATCACTGGGATTTCCTGCCGCATCTCCATCACTTGCCATCTTCTGCCCAGCCACCATTGTTGTTACAATGAACCTTTGAGTCCGTTTGAACTGGCTGAATTCGTGTTCTGCTTTCTGGGGTCCCTTGAGCCTAAACTTAACATTAACAAGATATTTAGGGCCGATGAACAGTAACGTTAACCGCGATAAACAGATACACTGCATGGCTATAGCTATGTTCTGACACTATCCCACAGAGGCACACACTGAGCCTCTCATAGTAGAGCTGCTAGCTCAGCTACAACACAGGTACCCACAGAGTGACCCTCTCAAAGGGACATGTAAATGTGGTTCTAGTGACTGACAAAGCTCCACCAGACTCCCTGGCTTTCCAGCAGAGACACAGAGCATGACACTAGCTGCTCATTAGCTCTGACTACCATCTCTACGCTGTCCATGCTTCAGTGAGCGGTGGTCAGTCTCCCCCGAGTCCCCTGAATCCCACATCATACACTACATAGCCACGAGGCTACGCCTCCTACAGCTGTTGCTCCCTCACACCTCTTACATTTTTTAAATATGCTGGGTGGGAGGGTTCAAACTGAACTTGATGGTGTAGTTACCCTTTTAAACAGAAGTGAAAACATGGTACAATACACATGCTTTATTTTCAGGAAATCAGCAGAAAGAAGTACAGCATCTAGAGCTTTTGACAGTCCTTTGCCTTTCCTGGTTGCCAGTGCTCATGGGAAAATGAGTCCACTAGCATGACACTTTAGTCCAAAGGTGAATGCGGCCCAGGTATGCAACAGCAGAGTTTGACCTGCTGCACAGTCCACTACACATGAAACCTCCTAGTCAGTAGTATTATAATGGAATATACTTATTAGCACACTAGAATTCAACAGAATATACTGTATATCTACTTTTATAAAAACAGACCTGAGAGCAGTCGACGTCTCGCTGCTCCCCATCACATTCCTGCTGGAAGCCAATCAGACCAAAACACACACCACTGATCTCTGCTCGTCTGGAGGAAAAATTCTCACACCTTCCCATAATGCCACGTGTGCCTCTACATCTGTCATACAGTGTGTGTGTGTATGTGTGTGTGTGTGTGTCTAAAGTCTGAAGTCCTGTATTGTGTCATACCTCTCATGCGTCTTCCAGTAAATAAAAGCTGCAGTAGCAACAGCAGCTTTACTAGCAGTCACACCCCAAACCCAAATACATACCAGGCTTTGTACCTGGCAAGACAACAACCTGAATACTGAAAGAGATGCTACATGACACAACACACCCTCTGGCAGCCATATTGGAGTCCTCCCACTCTTCCGCTCACTCTAAAAACCGATACTGTGTTTCCAAACATCCAATGTGTCCATCTCCACAAAACAAAACAGACATGGTTGATTTCTGTCCATTTCTCATCATTTCATCACTGATCCATCTGACTGACTTAATAGTTTGGTGTCTGCTTGTTAGCTAACTACAGTGTATAGCTAACCATCGTTGTGGTTGTATCTAAACTGGCGAAGAAATCACAGTTGTGAATACTGTATACTTCCATCGTACCAGATTTGTGGAAGTTTGACACAAACTGAAGAGAAATAAGTAAACTGAAACTACAGTTAACAACTTAATAAATTTAGGCACAGGAGAATAATAACTGGCTAACAAGTACAGATAGGTGCACCATTATTAACAAACAGGAGTAGATTATGCTAACATTTTCTAGCATTCACCCATTATGTACAAAGAATATTTTGAAAAAAGCTGTTTAAAAACATTCTGCAAAACCCAGAACTCTGTTTCCAATGAGGTAATATTTGTAGCTTGTGGGCTTATTGTTTTGTCCGAAATCATTCCCTCATTCACTACTCCCTATAATCAATAGTTTACTCTATAGTGAACACTAAATTGATTTTGAACACATACTAATCATCATTTTGCATCATCAGTGACAGCTGTAGAGTTGTACAACAGTAATTTTCGCATCCATTCAATGTGTATATGATAATATATATATAATATATATATGTGGTGCGTTGCATTGTGGGATTGTTAGCAGAAAGTAGTGTTCATGCACTGGACACCACTTTTTTTGTTCCACTGTATAATTTTTGACTCCATATATATTAGATAAATGTACACACTAAATAGGGAGTGATTTCGAAGCAGGTTATGTTTGTTAGCTGACATTTGTTAGCTAAAATTAGAATTCTCCCTGGTTAATGTTAGCTCACTGATGAAAAAGCAATGCTGTGTAATTTTCATTGAAATAGTTAGGGTACATATGGTACTGTACCTCAACTATTATACTTTCTGCATGTGAAGTATCCCTACAATTGGACAAGTGCAGTTGAGGTAATGTGTCAATAACTGCTGTAACATAAGGTCACTATCTCTCAACTTTGGGACAAACCTGAAGACTAGTTGAAACCTACACAGACTGGACAAACCAACATAAAGATTGAAAGGAACATAAACCTTACGACTAAGTAAGTACACTAGACAACAAACTGAACGAAAAGGTAAGACTGGAGCTCTGGCTGTAGACAACCCAGCAAAACCTGCGAGAACGCCAACTGTCATGTGTTCTTGTACCAAAACAGCAACCAGCATCTTGCACTGTTTATATGCAGTGACATTTGCGCTGAAAAGGCCAAAAAATCTGACAGTTCATTTTGACTAAAATGTTGCTGGCCCTGCTCCGGAGCAGGCTTAGCCCTGAGTTTGTGGGGTTATTCCCTGAAAATTGACTAAACACGAAGCTAAAAGGTGCCAGTGAGTTCCTGGGCTGAGAATTTGCAGTGTGAAAATCCTACATTTACAGCCTCACTGCAAGGACATTCAATACATTTGAGTTCAAATTTACTCTTTAATTTACTGTATAATTCATGTAATAATCAGTAACAATATGAAGTGATGAATGATGACAGATAACAGTGTTTGCCTGCCTGTGTGTATGTGTTTATTCAAGACAACCAGCTCTGATCTGGACAATGAACCAGGATTTACAGTAGAATCCTGACCAGTTACAAATTACACTGTCTGACTGGAAGGAAGCAAGGAAGCAAGGAGGGTAGGTAGGAGGGAACTTCTTAAGCTGTCATTCATATCAGTCATTCATATGGGCTCTTTGTGCAAAGATCATAAACACCACTCTATTTTAAAACAGTGGAAACCAGAAAACCTATTATAAGGGTACATCCACACTAATACGTTTTTGTATAAGACAGTCCTAATTCAACATTAGCATAAAGCTGCTTGAAGCCTTACAAAAGCTAATTGCAACTCTAATGTTATAGTATTCCTACTTGAATGACAAAAATAAATGATTATAATTTTGACATTCATTTGAGTGAGTTATAGAATAAAAATATTCACTGGTATAAAAAGTCTATTGTAAGTCAGACTAGTACTACTGTTACTACTTACATTGTAAGACAAAACATTGAGCTCTGGGAACTTGACAAGGCATTTGTCATTGTTTCTGACATTGTATACACTATTGATCACTTAAATTTGAAAGAAAATAAATTAATGAAAACTGTGAAAATATTGTTTGTTCCAGCCCAACTATGTATTTCCCCTGCACTGTGGAAAGTCTTGTGTGTGTATGTGTGAGTCATCATTTGTCTCTACAGTATTACCTTATTAAAAGCCAAAACTTGTAAATATTTTTCAATCTGTTTTCTCTTTGTGTCTAAATTTCCTGCTCACCATTACCCAACAACCGAGAGATTTCCCTGTCAACCCCTCTCTCTCTCTCTCTCTCTCACACACTCACTCATTCACACACACAGACTAGAATCCATGGGATTCAGGTTGGGTTCAGGCCATTTGTAGAAATAGCCAATTTAACCTGGTGAGCTAAAGGTCAGTATTGAATTAAAAAAAGCAAAAATATGGCTTCAGGTTTGGTTTTGGTCTCAGATTTGACAGTACCAGTCAGATTCACTTGACTAGTTGTCTGGGTTTTAGGCCCGTGCAGAAGTCTAACACATTCACACACACAGTGTCTGTACCTGCGGACGATGAGCTGCAGAGTCTTGTACGATCCTTTGACCAGAGCGATGGCCTCTTGTCTGTATCCAGTCAGCTCCACGTCGTTAATGATGATAATCTCATCCCCCACCAGCAGAGGCTGCTCCAAATTTACTGCCTTACCGCCCTCCTCTATCTGCACAGACACAAACACACAAATACAAGCACCTAAGGCCAGACTTACTGTTAAGAAAGTGGCATAGTGCAATTGTGCACTGCAGAGGTCAATGATTGTGCGGCCACAATTTGTGTGTATTTAGCTCCTGATATACTAAGGCACTAGCTCATTACACAGTCAGATCCTGACCTCCAAATGCATTCTGCGAGTGAGGAAGAGCTCAGCAGGCAAAGTCGAGTGGTGGGATGCCTACAGTCTTTGTGCTAAGCTAGTCGAAACACGTCCTGGACCTATCTCGGTAGTGAACACAGTGAAAAAGTGCCCTGAGATAACTTTGTTATGATATGGCGCTATATAAATAAAACTGAATTGAATTGAATTGATGAAACTTGATGAGTCACACTTGCTGTGGCAGCTGTTATCAGGGTTTCTATTATTCTGGTCGGTAGGAACTTGTGGTGTGTATATGTGCGTGTTATGTAGAGGGTCACTGGGAAAAGTAGGAGGTCTTTTGGGTGTTTGCCTGGTAGCTTTGTCATTCTCACATCCTGTCTGTCTCTATAATTCTTTGTGGGGTATTTTTATTTTTCAAATAAATCTCCAGTTTGTTTAGAAAGTAAAGATGTTTTATTCAAATCGGTCCTAAACCTTGCCAAAACAAACACCCAGATGGTGTCCACAGTAGGACGTCATTGCAGCTACACCTGTCTCCGTTCATTAAACCACTTCCCTAGCTGTGATTGTCTACTACTACTACTCCACACACTAAAGGCGGTGCGCTCCTTTCTAAAACCAAAAATACAAGAGCATAAGTGTAAAAAATGGATTAAACTGTGTTCGTCTGCTTTATCGTAAAACCATAGCTTAAATGTAACTTTAGCATTCCTGGCTAACTAGCTTATTACCTACAGTCACCTTACTTCCAATGCCATTAGACAGTATATCATTTTATTTACAGGTTACGTTAGAAAAAGGCCACTCATGACTGGAGCATCAACTGTGCGGGAGCCAAGAAGCTACAATATCAGAATTTAGGTAGAAGTTAGGAAACTTTAGCAGCTCTGTCCTGCTAGATATACTTACAGATACAGTATGTTTACTGTATGCAAACCATCGGGGGGTAGAAAACATATTGCCACCCAATGTCATAATAGCTTAACATTTTCTAGTATTTAGAAAGGAAACAACTTGCTGGAAACCAGTCAAAACACTGTTTAAAGGTACATTTGTATGCAGCACTTGTACTTTTTACCGTACACCTGTCTTAGGCTGTCAGTTCTGGCTAGCTAACATGACACAGTGAGAAACGGCCATAGATGTATAAAGAAAACTGGACACAGCGTTGGAAGCGGGGCCCCGTTCATTCCTATGAAAGCTGCTCAATGGCGCATGAAGCCAAAAAAGTTCGACTTCCTGGGTATAAAATTACCCGGATCTTTCACATAGCTTCCGCGTTGTACGGCCCATAGAGCAAGCGCACTAGCTTTTCCTTTAACCCCGCCTCCAAACCGCTAGGTCTCAGACTCACTCACATGAATGGCAGTGACTCTATAACTCTGGATTCGGCTATTTATGCAATTTACAACTTTTAGGACATAATGATTTCATCTAAGCCATCAACGTGTCTCTTAGACCCCGTCCCAACTAGGCTGCTTAAAGAAATTTTACCCTTAGTTAGCACTTATGTACTAGATATGATCAATCTGTCCTTATTTAAAGGCTATGTGCCATAGTCCTTTAAAGTAGCTGTAATTAAGCCTCTTCTTAAAAAGCCCACTCTTGATCCAGGGATTTTGTCAAATTATAGACCTATATCTAACCCTCCTTTTCTCTCTAAGGTCCTTGAGAAAGCAGTCGCCAATCAGTTGTGTGACTTTCTACACAACAACAAGCTGTTTGAGGATTTTCAGTCAGGATTTAGAGTGCATCATAGCACAGAGACAGCACTGGTGAAAGTTACAAATGACCTTCTAATTGCATCAGACAAAGGACTTGTCTCTGTACTTGTCTTACTAGATCTTAGTGCTGCATTCGATACCATTGACCATCACATTCTATTACAGAGACTAGAACATTTAATTGGCATTAAAGGTACTGCACTAAGCTGGTTTAAATCCTATTTATCAGATCGATATCAGTTTGTACACGTTAATGATGAATCCTCTATGCACGCCAAAGTTAGTCACGGAGTTCCACAAGGTTCTGTGCTTGGACCAATTCTATTTACCTTGTATATGCTTCCTTTAGGCAATATTATTAGGAAGCACTCCATAAATTTTCATTGTTATGCAGATGATACCCAATTATATTTATCGATCAAGCCAGATGAAACCAATCAATTAGCTAAACTTCAAGCATGCCTTAAGGACATAAAAACCTGGATGACCTGCAATTTTCTGATGTTAAACTCAGACAAAACCGAAGTTATTGTACTTGGCCCCGAACACCTTCGAAACACATTATCTAAAGATATAGTTTCTCTAGATGGCATTGCCCTGGCCTCCAGCGAAACCGTAAGGAATCTTGGAGTTATCTTTGATCAGGATATGTCCTTTAACTCCCAAATAAAACAAACTTCAAGAACTGCCTTTTTTCATTTACGTAACATTGCAAAAATCAGGCACATCCTATCTCAAAAAGATGCAGAAAAACTAGTCCATGCATTTGTTACGTCTAGGCTGGACTATTGCAACTCTCTATCAGGCTGCCCCAATACATCAAGACTCTCCAGCTGATTCAGAATGCTGCGGCATGTTTACTGACAAGAACCAGAAAAAGAGAACATATTTCTCCAATATTAGCTTCTCTACACTGGCTCCCTGTAAAATCCAGAATAGAATTTAAAATCCTTCTCCTCACCTTCAAAGCCCTAAATGGTCAGGCACCATCATATCTTAAAGAGCTCATAGCACCCTATTACCCCACTAGAGCACTGCGCTCCCAGAATGCAGGGTTCCTTGTGGTTCCTAGAGTCTCTAAAAGTAGAATGGGAGCCAGAGCCTTCAGCTATCAAGCTCCTTTCCTGTGGAACCAGATCCCAGTTTGTGTACGGGAGGCGGACAACCTCCTCACATTTAAGAGTAGGCTTAAGACTTTCCTCTTTGATAAAGTTTATAGTAGGGCTGACTCAGGTGACCCCTGAGCCACCCCTTAGTTATGCTGCTATAGGCCTAGACTGCCGGGGGACTTCCTATGATGCACTGAGCTCCTCTCTCCTCCTCTCCATCTGTACGCCCTCATATCCCATCAATGCTTGTTATTAATTCAACTTCTTCCCGTAGTTGTGTGCTTTCTCTCCTCTCTCCCTCCCCTTCTGTTGCTTTCTGCAGGTATTTCTGCCTCCGGAGCTGTTGAGTCTGGATCTGTGGTTGCGGCCACCTGCTGCCCCCGTG